>CM074549.1:5073918-5186418 GCA_037305995.1 Sclerodermus sp. 'alternatusi'
ACCAAAAGAGGAACTCCAGTTCCTGGAATTACCAAATTTCCCGAAGAAGTTGGACGGCGAATTGAGCGACGAGATGTTGCATTCGCAACAGCAGCAGCAGCAACAGCAGCAGCTGCAACAGCAGCAGCTGCAACAACAGCCGCAACAACAACAACAACAGCAACAGCAACAGCAGCAACGCGATATTAACATAGATTTTAAACTATATACGGATTTACCGAATGGTCAACTGGAGGACTCGGTATATCCGAACAAGGAGTCCCAGGTATTCTTCACGTTGGGCGGCGAGGAAAAGTACACGAAGAACCTGTCAAGGTTGCGCTCGGGCTACAGTTGTCAGTGCTCTTATACCTTCACGAGGGTGCCGAGTACTTCCGCGCAATTGCCCGAAGGTGTGCTGAGGAAAATTATTCAAAGGAACTTCCCGGAATCGTCGAAGAGCATGCAACCGCCTCCGGGGTCGGCTTCCAACATGGCGTCCAGACCTCTGGGATTCTGTCTCAAGTGCAATGGCCAGGGATACACGAGTTCACAGGGTTACGACGGTAGCAAGCAACTGTTGGAGACGCCAACGAACGCCACCGAAGTTCTACGTACCTGCGGCGGCTCCAATGAGAGAACCGTCAATGACAGAGCGGTCGGTATGTCAAGGTCCAACAGTTTGGAAGCTCTCATGGAAGCCAACAACGTGGTCGAGTTACCCATGCCACGGTTAGTAGCGAGTCGGATGATCCGGAGGGACTCTTCTGGTAAGTGAAGTAGACGAGTAGCCGAAGGAATGTACCTTCGCGTGTTGCAGGTCTAAAAAAAGCTTGGAGACATCGGACGTGGGCGAGGAGACGGGTTTCACAAAGACTCTATTGCAAAATAAAGTGTCGAACGATGACACCAATGCGGGAACTGCGGGCAGCGGCTACACTTGGGGCTTGGCGATGCAAGGACTGATCAAGAAGAAGAGGAAGTGGAGAAGAAGAAGAGTCGACCCGAGTTGCAACAAAGTCTTTCAGGCGGAGGACAGCGAGAAGGACTGGTGGTGGTTCATGAGGGAAGAAGTCGGGGCCGCCGTCAGGTTCCCCATTGTGGACCAGCCAGTTGCGGAGGCTCTTTGCATTCTCGGTGACCTTGACACGTGGCACGTTGGGATTTTGTCAAACAACACGCCACTGCAAGCTCCTCCGCTGACGGTAGGAATGTCACGTTTGGTCTCCGATATGCTGGAATCTTTCACGTACGTGTGGAGAAAATATCGTTCACCCATACAAGTAAGAATATTCTCCTGGAGAGCCGTCGATGCTCTATCCCATCGATTGGAGTTGATCGTTCGATCCATTGGTCCACCGGTCGAGTTTTCCCTAAAATCTGTCTTCTTGCAGTGCGTGGAGATTCTCGAGGGGAAGCTGAGGGAACTGTTTCTGAGGAGCGAGGTGCTCGCGGAAATGTTGATGACAACCGAGGTTTGCGACGCCAACATCGCAAATGTTACCAGCGCACTCGATCTGGACGCTGCTGATATTCCTCTTCTGCTGGCTGTCGCCACCACTCACTCGCCACAAATAGCTCAACGCTTCGGCCTCACTCTTACTTAGTTAGCTCAAACTTAACGCCGAACGTCTTTTCTGTTTTTTTTTTTTTTTTTTTGGTCTTTTTCTTGTACCTTTTTTTCCTTCTTCCGGTGCTTCCAAACTTTCGACGAATGCAAAGCGCGTGTGAGAAAACAAAGGAAATCTTTCCAGTTTCTCTCGAGAATTTTTACGTTTCGAAATTTTTTATCTTTTACTGATTGATATTTTAGAGATTCTCTTGGAGATTACCTCGTGTCGTTGATCGATGCGGTTTTTAATGTAATAATCTTTCTTAAAATTCGTGCACGACTTTGGCTCGGTCAGGTGTTTTTATGCAAATACTTTTTATTTTTTTTATTTTTTTATTTTCTACAGAAACACTGGCAATGCGTGTCAAGTATCGCGAGTCTCTCTACTCGTTCGTAGTTTTCTTCAAATAGAAGATAGCAAATCTCGAACGCGGTTCGGTTCGAGGTTTTAGATTTTGTACAGTCTTGTATGGGAGGGGGAGTTTAAGTCAATCAGCGTTGGTTAATTTTTAAGCTTCTAACGTAGAATTAAGACTTTGGCCGTTTTATTACACGAAACAAAACAAAAAATACGCACACGCACACACACACACACACACACACACACAAAATGCAAAAAATTAGTAATATATTATGTATATTATAGAATTGCTAGATGTTTTTATGTAGAATATAATGTGTATACATGGTTTTTTACATGACTCTTCTGAGCCTGTTAATGTACACTCTGCAGGGGTGATTAATAAATTAATTAAGTTTTGTACAAGCGCCTCTTTACTTTCATCCCTTTTATTTATCTCTCATTCGAAAGGAAATTTCAAATAAAAATTGTATTAAAAAGACCCGTCTCACCCACTCCGTTTGTTTCGAGCGTAGTTCAAAATCGATGTGTTGGTCCCACAATCCCCATACTCGCGGCTCACTTCATGAGTTTATTTTCCTCTCTGATGTCTCCAGGAAGATTTTAAAATTAAGTAGTACTCTTTCCAAATTCCATGAGAGTAATTTCGTGAAATGCGAGACTGCTTTTTATAAAAATTTTTAGATTCATTACAGACAATGCAGATTTGCATGCCCAATCCGTAATTAACACGTTCTCCATTAGCTCGTACGAAACGCTCGTTAACGTTACAAGGTTACACATGTCTGTTCTCTGATTTGCAGACTCGCGAGGGAGCGACCGGTTTCCATTATAGAGACAAAGAACAAATTTCGAGTAAGTTTCCCAGAGGGGATCCGAGCCTCGAGAAAGCAAATTCTTCATAAAATATCATTTTCAGCTGGGCCACGATGAAGCGTGTAACTGTTGTTGCTGTTGCATGCCTCAGCCGACGTGTTACGTAAGTAGAAAAAGACGAGTCTGGGTTGAGTGGAAAAAAAAGCAAAATTCGTCAATAACGCGAATGCGCCCAATTACCGTTCCAGAAATACGTACAGCCAAAAGTTCCCAAATCCTTCAAGCCGCTCAGAGTAAGTATGGGATTGATTTCGCGCAATGAGCTGAGAGACTCGCTAAAGATAAGCTTGAGAGGAGAGTAGATCGATGATTGACGCGAACTTCTTGGGTGTCTCGTGTAGTACTACTGGAAGCCAGATATACCGATAGATGACAACACCACCTACAAGCTTTCTTATTGGGAAGGTCCTCCATCGTACGTTGAGCCTATTCGTCCAAGAGATGGTCTGAAACTCGGCGAGGGACCTATCTCCGACGAGACCACTCACAAGGTGAGTTTTCTCCGGATTTCCAATGTTTTCTCTCTCAGCCATTTGCCTGTTTCACGCGCAGGCGAGCTATCTGGGAAATTGGTGCGTAAAACCAGAGGCCTCCATTACACCTTGCGAAAGGCAGCTGCTGGGAAGGGGTCCCATGCAGGACGTGACGACGCAGAAGCACGATTACACGTGGAAGTTCCTAAAACCACCCGAGCCCATAAAGGAGCGTCCAAACTTGTACAATGCCTGTGCGGCAATGTCAGGTACCCGATGGTCCTAATTTGTCATCGAGCGTCGATATATCTCTCCCGCCTTGAGTCCCTTCCCCCGATGACCTTTCTCCTCGACCACTTGACAGATGATACCACTTACCGCTTGAGTTACTTCCCTTCCGGGAACTGTTACCTGCCGATCTCCTCGTTCGCGCCAATAAGAAAATACGAGAGGTCGAACGTGCCGATGGAGGGTTGCACCACGTACAAGCTCAGCTATTGGCCCAACGAAGCTAAGCCACCGGTCAGACGCGGTCCCTCGTCGAGGTTGACCTTGGGTAGCTCGGAGAAGCGCGCGTTGATGACGTTGATTCGTTTGCGCAGGAGGAGCAGCCGTGGAACGCGAAGAGAGCGTATCATCCCCCGGCGGAGCCGATGGACGCCTGCACGACCTACAGGTTGAGTTACTGGCCGAACGACCAAGAGCCTCCGAAGCCGATCATTCAACCGGAAACCGACAATATTCTCAACGCGAAATGTTGTTTCGACGAGAACACGACTTACCGGTTGAGCTACTACGGATGCGGGGGTGATCCCAGCGATCCCATCGTCCCTCCGGGACAACTGACGTTCTCCACGTGTCCGTTGTCCCACGACACTACCAATCGGGTAGGAAAAAATACACCCCGTCTCTCCCCTCCCCGGGATGAGAGTGACCTTCCGTGGAGTTTCGGAAGCGGTCGCTTTACTTCGCCTCGTTTGTGAAAACTTTCAGCTGAGCTACCTGGGAAATTGGTGCTTCGAGCCGGAAAAGTCCATAATCCCGTGCAGCAGGCAGCTCCTGGGAAGGGGCCCCATACAGGACGTCACGACGCAGAAGCACGATTTCACGTGGAAAAGAACGGCGCCCCTCGACGAAATTCGCCCGCGCGACAACATCTTCCCCTCGCCCTGCCCTCTCGAAGGTACGCGGAATTTAAAGCCTGGTCCTCGCTGTGGTTGAGACCGTGACCTTGATGCCACCTCCCCATAGATTGCACCACGCACAAGCTGTCCTACATTCCGAACTACGATTCCGTGTTGCCGATCGCCTCGTTCGCGCCCATACGAACGTACAACCCCTCGAACGTCCCCCTGGAGTCGGAGACCACGATGAAGTTGAGTTACCAGCCCGTGGAACCCGACACGGTTGAGAAACCTTGGGCGTATCCCGCACCGTATCATCCGCCGGCTACACCCATGGAGGATAACACGACGTACAATTTAAGGTTTGCTCGCCCGAATGTTTTGTCCCGTAGGAAGCATCGGGACCTCGTTGGCTCCTCCCCCCCCCCCCCTCCCCCCCCCGGTCCCATCGAGACCGTTTGCCGATGGGTCCGAGTTTGCCCCTCGGCTAAGGTTTGACCGTACGCTTTGCTCTTTTGCAGCTTCATACCGCCCGGTACGTTGGTTCCCCTCTCCTGTCCTTGTCCTCCGAGCAATTCCTGCGACGGTGAGTTTGGACATTGCTACTGAAGCAAACCTATTAGAGAACTACCACGAGTTTCGCGCAATGACACTTCTTTACTGATCGAGGACATTTCCACAGCTGCTCCGGCCGTAAGCTGTTCGGCGTCGTGACCACCCACAAATTCCCCGTATCGCATCCATTGTCGCGCGTATGGTGCATTGCGCAGAGCCAATGCAAATACTGCAATTTTTACGCCATTTGGATCCTTTGTAAACGTTTGTGTAGTCGTGAATTAAACGTCGAGTAATGAACTGTTTTGACGATCTCCTTTCGATCGGCGGGGGGATGTTGGCTTTTTCGATGGTCGGTCCCTCCTCGAGAGAGGAGGAAGGAGGGAAGAAAAAGTGGCGGGAGTCCCACCATAAACGATAAGTGGATCGGGATCGGATTGGATCGGATCGCAGCGTCCACGTGATCCGGAGGACGCGGGTATTTAAGCTGACGTTTTACCGGCGAAGAAAAATTTGTGGGGGCTGCGTGAAAGTAATCGGCGACGATTCCAGACGCGGTTGCGCAAGAATAAGCTGTTATTGTCGTTGGAGAAAAGAAACAAGACACGTGGTTAATTGAGAGTCTTCGAGAAGACGCGAGAAACGCTGAAGTTTACCGCGGGCGATCGCGCGCGTTGTGGCAGCTGCTCGCTGGCAAAAATTACGCGGCACGAAGGAGGGGAAAGGTAGCCGCGGGGATGACGGAGATCTCGCTGGACGGAGGATCTCTCCGGATAAGGAAAATGCCGCGGCGGGGGAGTTGCGTGCAGAAATCTCGATTAGCCACGAAGAGCCACGGATGACCGGAAGTAGATAGCGCGCCTCGCGGACTCGCGCGTTCGTTCGCCCGTGTCTGTGCTCCAACGCCACGCGATACCACCGGCATTGGGTAAAACAAAAGCGAAAGCTCAAGGTCGCGTCTTGGTAAGAGTTAATCGCGTTTTTAACGGCGGAGAGCCGCTTTTTATTTTCCGCGCGAAAGTAAAGCGACGCTCACCGCCGTTCGATCGCACGCGTGGAATTGGCCGGACACGACCATCGTCCATCCTTCGAAACTTCAAAAATTATATCGTGGAAACGCGGAGGGAAGAGGCGAGAATAATTTGCGTTATTTCGAACGCGCTAATCGTTTATCCGGCGTCGTTTCTAAACGCCTGTCTCTCCCTCCCCCTCTCTCTCTCCACTGTAATAACGTTTCTCGTTATTAAGAATTCGAAAGCACCGGAAGCACAACCGGGAGCCTGGCACAGTTGTTTCAGGTTGGCAAGGAGGGAAGAGCGTCGAAAGGTTATTAGAAGTGAAAAATTGCGAAGAAGAAAATGCGACCTCTTGCGAAATGCAATTTCACTTACCGCAAGGACACCGATCAAATTCCGCTACAGAAAAGAAAGAAAAAATAGAAAAGAGATAGTATCGCTTCGCGGTAATAATTGCCGGTTGGGGGAACCTAAAATAGTGCACGGAGGTAAGGAGATCGAGAGGAGGGGTGGGAGGGAGGCGACGTTACATCATGGATTATTACACGTTTGCATATCGTTCGTCGTATCGTGGTTGGAGGGGGTGGGGGGAGGGAGAGAAGGCTGCAATCGTGTCGAAGTCGCTCGTTACGCAGTTGAGAGGAGCCAGACAGGAAAATCTTCGATCCTGATCGGAGCGTGCAATATTGTACAAGAAGAGGGCATACACAGGCGAGATTGCCGTGTCGAGATTAGACGGTGTGCGAGATGAAATGAAATTTCTCGGTTGGTAGCCTCTAGGAAGAATCCAGCGGGTTTTACGAGGGACGCGCGCATACATCGACGAGCTACACACACGCGCGCGCGCGTAATGTGGCACTATCTAGAGAAATAATATTTGCACGAGGCAAACTCTCCCAATTTGTTCGATAGACTCATCGTGGTAGCTGAATCGCCGGTGTGCTTGATAACGGAGGAAGCGGCGAGACTTTTCACTTTCCTCGGTTTTTCCTCGGCTCGACGAGGAAAAACGGGAGAGACAGCGACGCGGAGATAGCGACCAGACTTGGCGATGGCTACGGGGGATGGGTGGTAGTCTTGAGAATTTTCATGGAAAGTCATCGCATCGCGTATCGATTCGTCGAGAAGACAATTTCTGCGTTGGGTATTGTAAGTGGACAAGTACGTGGAAACGCATGGGGGGGAGGAACCACGGGTGCTCGTGAATACGTAAGCTTCTTCGTCGGAGAGCATCTTTCGTCGTGGCCGTCGAAGAAGAGGTAACCTCGAGTAGGGGTAAAGTGAGAGTAAGTATAAAAGCTGAGTTCCTTCCTCTCCCTGCATCGCAGTCGATCGTACTTGCTCACCTGCAGTCATCCTCGAACTCTCATTTTTATCTACTTTCTATTTGGCTACTCGACCCTGTACCACAAGCGCCATTATGAAGTTCTTGGTAAGTACGGAATCTCTCTCACCGGCTTCTAATCACTTTTTCAATATGAACCAAACTCGCACGCGTTTCTCAAACTCTGTTCAAACTCTCTCTCTCTCTCTCTCTCTCTCTCTCTTCTTTTTTTCCCGCATAAGAATCGACAAATTCTCCTCCACTAATATCATTAACGATCTCTTCTCCCGGTCGCTCTTTGCTCTACCTCCGCTGGTCTCGAACGAACGAACGAACGAAAAAATTTGCGCTAAAGAAGACGAAACGAGGGACGGAGAGAGGGTGGGGGTGAGGGGAGGTGCGCGAAATTACCTCGCGACGCTAGAAATTCGCTGGGTGCATTTTGCAAACTTAGACTTGAAATGTGGATTATGGAAAGTTACGATGAAGAATGTAGGGAGGGGGTGGGGGGGAGAGGCCCGTAATGACCGGGATGGTTAGTTATGGATATTCAGGCTAGTAAACCAATTGCGGTTTTCGCATTCCGCCTGCAAATGGTCATCCTGGATACTAAAGAGAAGAAGTTGAAGCGCGGCGGTGACTGATGGCACCGTTGCGACAGAATTTCCTTCTGCCGCCGGTGATTAGAATTATTGGAAGGTGACGAAACGGAAATAGCGTGGGAAGAGAATTCATCAATGAGAAGACAGTGGAAAGAAGAAGCCGCTGGAATTGTGTCGATCGACGGTGACAGTTTTCAGGGAAGAGAGGAGGTAGGCGCGGGAGCTCGATTATCGTTAATTACATGCGGAACGTGAGTCACGCTCTCCTCCGGCGCTAAATCATTAGCATAGCTCTTACGAATAAATAAATACGAAACGAGTAAAAGTAGCCGATGGAAAAGGCGAGAGATCGCCCAAAACTCGAGAAGCGCGCCTCGTCACTCCTCGATCGCGACGAAGCGACGAGTCCGGAGCTCCCGTTGATCGAGCGGGGCGAGAAGGGGGTGAAATCTAGATCTGACAGAAAAAAAAAGAAAAAAGAAAAAGTTTCATCATCGATGGAACAGGGAGGAGCGACGAGACCGTAGACGCGAGAACGGTGTAAATTGCGAAAAAGGGAGCAAGGGGATCCGGGGAACGGTTGTAGAGGAATTCCGCAATTCTGGATGGGAGTCGATCGGGAGGCATGGGACAAGGTGGGTTGGGTCGCGGGTCGTTATGGGATGGGTCGAGATGGAACGGGACAAGTAAGTTTGCGGGTCAGGAGTTAAACGACCCGCGCTGGCATTTGCTTCTCACTTTCACTCATCTCGCCAGGAACGCGCGCGGGCACATCCCAATGGGAGGAACGAACTAAATTCGAGCACTCGACGACGACGACGACGTTCGCGTCGACATCGACGTCGAGTTCTTTCCGATCTTACGAAATACCGAGTGAAAAAGCGGCGGACTCTCGAAAGCCGTTAGCGCGTTAGATGGGAAAGACTCTCGCGTGCTCGATTATAACTTTCACTGTCTGAACCGGAAGCGCTCGAGGATTGGGATAATTCGTCAGCCGCGAGCTACGAGATCCACGTCGAGGATTCTCGGTACCGGCCGAACCTCCCCCGTCGTGGTTCCTCGTGCTCCGGCTCCTCCGCTCCTGGTTCTCGAAGGTGGCAAAGAAAGGGTGCGCTTCTCTCGAGCGCTTCCTCTCGACTTTCACCGGTTTCGTCAGAGGCCGACGAGAAGCGAATCCTCGAAGAGCGACGAGGAGTCCTTGAAAATCGACCTCGCGATCGGTCCCGGTGGATCGCGTCGAGTTGAAGCGAATTTCGATGACCGACACAGGTGTTGGCGATGATCTTGGGCTTGGCCGCGGCGCAGCAGGACCAGCAGCGTTATCAGCAGCGAAACAATCAGTACCAGGATGACGGTGCCCGGCAGAACTACCGAGAGAATTCACAGAACGCTCCGGAACCCGATCGAAGACAATCGTCCACCACGCCCATTCCCATTTTGCACTGGAACAAGATGCAGGAGCACGACGGCACTTACAGAACGAGGTAAGTTTCGCGCGGTATCTCGAGGGACGAGGAGGGTGGAATCTCTCCCTCTCTCCCTCTCCCTCCCTCGGATCGTACGGGGGTGTCGATTTTACCCCGCTTTTACGATCCGGTTGCTCAGGTCGGTGGGTAGAAATCGGGCGTGTGGAGGACTAACGAAGTTTGTTTCAACAGTTACGAAACCGGCAACAACATTATCGCCGAGGAGAGCGGATACATCAAGAGACTGGGCGAAGGGGAGGACCAGGGAGAGGCTCTGGTTCAGCAGGGTAGTTACTCGTACACGAGTCCCGAGGGACAGCTGATCACCATTCACTACACGGCGGACGAGACCGGCTTTCACGCGACCGGCGATCACATTCCCACGCCACCGCCAGTCAGCGAGGAGATCCAAAAAGGCCTCGACCTCATCTTCGCGGGCATTCGACGCCAGGAGGTGAGCGAGACTCGCCAGTCGAGGAGACCTTTCTGTTTCCGCCTCCCCCCTCCCTCTCTCTTTAACTCGCTACTCTCCCCCACCCATCCCGTGGAACGCGGGACTCGTGTCTTTTATCGTAGCTTTTAGCTTTTAGCTTTTTACTCGCTCGTTTCTATTATGCGCGACGATGATTTTCTCTTTCCTCCTCCCCCCCCCCCTCTCTCTCTCTCTGGATTCTCCGAACGGTTGGCGATTTCGATTTCGATTTAAATTTTCATTTTGATCTTGAGGATGATCTCGTGGATGACGTTGGTTGTTGCTAGTTTCGCGCGTATTTTTCAACGCTACCGCGGAGTAACCGCGGATGATGAAAACACAAAGAAGACCTTTCCATTTGTCTCTCTCTCTCTCTCCCTCCCTGCACATTCTTATTTTCGTTCATCTTCGACGACGACGATGACGATGACTCTCAGTCCTCGGGAGCGTCGGCTCCCTTCGGAGCTGCGCCTATTTTCCAGCTCGCGAGTACTCGGACTCGACTCACCTTGTGTAATTTGTCCCGATGCATTTCTGATCCTGCATCCGCATCCTTCCTTTCCTTTCTACCGTTCGTTTTCTCGCACGTTCTCTTGCCATTCCACTGACCCAATGCCACTCCAAGAGAATTTCCAATACATCGGCGGTCGCCCCCCGATGAACTCGATTGGATTTTCTACCAGTAGTCGACTACTCCCTCTCTCTCTCTCTCTCTCTCGAAATGCGCTAAACGAAGCGTTCGACTTGATTTTGTGGAGGGTATCGAGGTCGAAACTAAACTCGACTCTGTTGATAGGAGGCCGAAGCGCGAGAAGCAGCTCAGAAGAACCAGCAGCAACCCCCCAGTCAGCAGATCAACAGGGATGACTACGACAGGAAGTACAGGCAGTGAAGAGGCGAGCATCGAAATTCGTCCATCCGCTCGTTCACATGCACTGGCACGTTGCGCAGCATTACCGTCATTAAGAAGTAGTGGTTAAGTTGTTAAGTTACGCTCTACCAAGCCGTCCGTTTCAATACATTCGATGATATACGACACGTAGAAAAAGAAGCAGCCTTTATTCGGTCAACCCCCGTTCCTCCACCCCGTTGGAGAATCTTCTCACAACCCTCTGTTCGTCTCTCCTGAAACAGATGCCATCGCCACTGCCTTCTTCTTGTTCATCGATGACAATAAAATCAATCGTTTGAAACTTCTCCTCCTCCAACCTCCACCGACTAACCTTCTCTGAAACGACCACGTTTGATCTTTTCGAAGTTGAGAATAAGAGCGGAGAGAGAGACGTCTCTCTCTCTCTCTCTCTCTTTCTATTTTCATTGTGTGGATCGAGGAAAATGAGAGACGTGCACAGCGAAGCATCTTTATTATTAGTTGAGGTATTTACAATATGTGGGGGTGTCAGTCTTCGGACTTGGAGAACGAGAGCGCTCCGAGGCCGGCGAAACCTTAACGAGGTAGTGCCTCAAGGTCGGCGAAACTTGACACGAGGTATCAGTTTTCGATCAGCACTGCGATGAGTTTCGTTAAAAAAATGGTCCTAAGGTCGCAACGTTGACTTGCGATATAAATTATTACGTACGCAGAGGCGGCTTGTAACTGGGTAAAGCGACTAAGTCTAAAAATTAGGTTGCTGAATTAATGGTTGGCTCGACTACTTGAAGTGGGGGAGGGGAGAGCTGCTACGCAAGGGGGTAGTACAAAGAGGCCATTGGGTTCCCCCAAAGAATGATTCTCCCGAAGATTCGTAAAATTACGATCTCCCGTCCCTGTCGGGTACACTCGATCGATCTCTCGCGAAGATTTCTCCAGAAATCAGCGATGATCCAACGATCCGCGTTCCTCGAGCAGCTCCAAGGTCGTTCACCCTCGAACGAAGCTGCGCGCTGTTTCGCGCGTCGTTTCGTTTCGTTTGGTTTCGCGGTTGAAAGCTCAGGGGGATCTCGCGCGAAAGTAGCGAGAGCGATCGCAAGATCGACGCGGTACGTATGGATCATCGATCCGCTGGAGCGGATCGACTGTTTTACCGACGGTGGACCGTTGCTTACCGATCGTGTCTTCGGCGCGAAAGGATCGTTCTCTCAGGGATCTCAGGGATTCGGCACTAGAGCAAAAGGCTCGATCCACTCGAGTATTCCACGAGAGAATGTTCGAGTGGTAACGTACATCCTATCGCTCCAACGTGTCAACGAGGTTTCGATTCGATGAGTCCAAACTGCGACCGAGGTTCGCCTCGCAAACTCGGCCACGAGTCTAACGCGAACTTGCGCTTATTAGTCGATACCGTGGATGGCCGTCGGAAGCTCGGTGGGGCAGAACCTGGCAGAGTCAGCGATCAACAACTGCGACGCTTGTTTACGAGTGTCGAAATGGATATCCGAGGAGTCGAGTGGAGTGGAGCAGAGTCGAGTCGAGTCGACCTCGGTCAAGCTGCAACGAATCAAGGTGAAGAAAGCGTGGGTGCTGTATCGGTTGACAAAAGAAGCTTATGGGCCAAGGAAATCCTCCTTCGCGCGTTGCCTCAGCCCTGAAACCTGGAATCTTCCATTTTTTCCACTCTTGAAAATCTATCGGGTCTCTCGCGTTCTATCCAGGAGTTTCTCAATTGCCTCGTGGACAGCTACGAATTAAATTGCATCACAAAGTTACCACGCTGTCCTTTTAAAGAGGCGCGAGATTGACGCAATGTTTCTACGTAGGAATGGCAGAAGATCCCTTGGTCTGAATATCGCGTTAGCCGTCACCTCGTTCTTCGAAGGAAACGGATAAATGGACGGACGGACGGACGGATGGACGGATGGACACATACGGATGAGACGGTGAGAAACGTCGCGTGATTGCTCCGAAGTTAATTCGGATCGATCGGAAGGAGCTTCTAGATGGCCATCGGCAAGTTACGGACCAGCATGTCCAATATGGCAACAACAACAACAACAACAACAATAACGAACCTTTAGCAAACACCAAAGTGAACCGTGTGAGAGCTAACGATTACGACTTCTTGTTACTGACTACAGCCGGGGGTGGTTTCGGGGTGGTTGACGGGGCGACGGTCGTCCTGACGGTGGAGGATCTCGAGGACACTGGCAGTGGCGATCTGGGGACCGAAGACCTTGAGACGGGACCTCTGGAAGCCGAGGATCTCGAGTACCTGCTACCGGAGGAGAGGTTCGGCGGAAGTGGATCGTAGGGGGTGGCCCTAAAACCGACGTATCGATTGTTCTTCCTGTGAACGAACCCCCCCGTGTAAGGGTCCGTCTTGTAGTAGATCACTCTCCTGATGCCGAAGGGATCGATGTATCCAAAGGAGCCAACGCGGTCCCCGCGCGGCTTCTCCTCCTCTTCGTGGTACTGTCTCTTCAGGTAATACTCGAAACCGTTTGCGGTTCTGTGGGTTCCATCGTAAGCCGGCAAGTCTCCGGAACCAACGGGTCTGCCGAGGTAATTGAGGCCAGAGACGTAGTTTCGCGAATTGTAAGACGGCGCTTCGAGTACTTGGATCGGCCTCCCCGGTTGACCTTGGTAGTACCCTCCGAAGGGTCTGGGGTAGATGTCGAGGTTCTGCAGGGTCGTCGGTGGCGCGAAATTCGCTTTGGGCTGGTAGAAGCCGCCGCCGGGTCGAGCCGCTATTGGTCGAGCCGTACTACTGACGTAGTAGTTCGACTCGATGGAATTTCCGGCCAGCGGAGCCACGTCGTTGCCGTCTTGCCTGAAACCAAGAGGGAGAGGGTCAGTTGCAATTTAGCTCGCTGCCGTTGTCAGGCCACTCCAGTTCCCGGAGCTTTCGGCCTCGACCAGCCACGACGACGAGCGAGGTTACCTGAAAGGGTTCGGTGGCCTTCGAGGTTTCGCGAGAACCCCGGTCTGCGCCGGGACCTTCTTCGCCTCCGCTACCGCGTCCTGGATGGGCCTGTCCCTTCCGACGTACACCATTTTCGATCTGAAAGGAGGGACATCGCGTAATTGGTAGGTGTGGCAGGCGAGAGAGGTTCCGGCCGTGGAACTCCGATCTTGGCGGGTCCTAGCGGACAAGGTCCCACCGCTGTTTTACCTGAGAATTCGAAATCCTTCGTGGTCAGCGATGTAGTCCTTGAGCCGCAGGTAGCCCAGCTCGTCCAGCCAGCCCTCGGTACCAACGACGGTGCCATCGGCGAGCCTCTTCTCCTTCCGGTACTGGCCGTTTTGCGTCTGATAGCGGAAGTACCGCTCCGGACCTTCGTCCGTCTGGATGTGGTACTGGGTGTTGGGCTTGGCGCTCCATCCGCTTCGTTCGGCCTCGATTTCATTAGCCGTCAAGCAGAGTCCCGAAACCTGCGGGAGTCAATGGTAACCGATAGAGTCTCGCGCAACCACCCCCGTTCTTCGTCGATTCTCGTTGACCTTGAAAAAGACCACCGAGAAAAGGCATCGTCGAGGAGTTTGCGAGAACTACGAGGGGACCCCTGAGGAATCCGATCGCAAGATTCCCACTGCGAGCCGTTTAAGGTGTCCCGCGGTGCAGGCAAATCCGCAAAGTGTCGCGTTACTTAGCCGCAAGGACACACCGCGCCAAATGATGTCGCGGTGCTCCTTTGCCGCGCGATTAGTCAGCGCGATGCGAATTTCTCTCGGCGGCCATTTAGCCACGGTGCGCCGTCTATGGAGAAGAAGCACCGTGAAACGCCGTGAACGACGGGGGACCATATGGTCTCATCGCACCATCATGGCGACGCCACGCCACTCCACGAGGGTGCGTTTCGACGCTTCGACGCGATCAGAATCCTCGCTCGTCGAGGGGAAACGCGAGAGACTCCTCTCGGGGAACTTGTCCTTGAAGCGATTTCGCCGTAAGTCGTCGGGGGTGCGAGGGTCGTCGGTAAATCACGGGAACTGTTTAACGAGGGGGTTGCTAGTCGAAGCCAGAGAAAATTCATAAATCGAATTCCGGAGGTGCGCGAGTCGGCCGAGGGAGATTCTTTCAGTTTAAATCGGAATGTCAGTCGGCAAGAAGCAGGCCGAGTTGACGGGAAAATTTATGTACTCGGGGTCGAAGCAGGGTCAAGAGGAATTGTCTGGGCAACCGGTCCCGGCCAAGCGTCGTCGTAATGCCGTAAATGGAGTGATTACGCTCCGGTACCTTCCTGACCAACCTTCTTCTTCTTCTCCTTCTTCTCCTTCTTCTTCTTCATCTTCTTCTTCTTCTTCTTCTTCTTCTTCTTCTTCTTCTTCTTCTTCTTCTTCTTCTTCTTCTTCTTCTTCTTCTTCTTGCAACGAGTCGTTTCTCGTTGACTAATCGAAATCCACTTTCCACCACCACCACCCCGTTGGTCGACGCACTTTTTTTTAGCGAGCCCAAGGTCACTCTTGCGAAAACTCGCTGCCGTATCGTTAAAAAGTCTCGTTATTTCTCGGTTCGATGATAAAACGAGGCCCTTCTTAGAGAATAATAGGACAGCCTCGATGATATCCGCCGAAAGATAATGGCGAGTACCGCGCGAGCACGGCCGTAGATGATAATATCGATTTACGTATGAAATTTCTTCTTTCCCACAAAGGACGAGCTGCATTTATCGTCCAAGGTTTCCACATGATTTATTACAGCATACTTATTTCCTGCAACACAATGCGACATTGTAGAAGAGTTAAGCATCTGCTTTATCAAGCATTGAAATCTCCTTGGCTCGTTACGTTGCATCCATCCTTGCCACGGTCTCCGCCATTAAGTTCCTTGGGCTCGCTCGACTCTCGATCTATTTCCTGCGTGGAATCGCCGCGGCCCCTCCAACCGATCCGCCGATCAATCGCGCAGATTTCGCGCGATCCTCGAGGATTTTCCCGGAGGACCACGGCGGCGCGTGGTCGGCGGACCTCTAACCGGGTTGCGCGATGTCGCATCGCGAGTGGGAGCGCGGGGGTGGAGGGACGGCGGCGTTTTCCCTGGACGGAGCGGAATCGTCTCCACCTCCTGGAGACGATTGCTCTATCGAGGTCCGGATCTCCACGGCTCGTTAGGTCCATCCTTGGGCCGAAGCCGACAATTAAATCGTCGGGGCGAGCCAGCAGCGAGAGGGGGTGTGGGGCCAGGTTGGTCGTGAGCTTCGGAGAGTCACGTCCAGTTTACGGTTTCAGCGCAGGGATCGTCGGGATCGGCCGCGAGCAAACCGAGCGAGGCTAACAACGAGCGAGTTGCACGCGCTCGCGCTTCTTGTCTCGCGCCAGGAATTTATGCCTTTTGTCCCTGAAGTTGCGTGGGATTGACCAAGAGCGAGACGTGTCTCCGGCACTAGCATTTTCCTGTTCTCCTTTCGCCTCTTTTACTTCCTTTTCGACTTGGCCCTGATTTACGATCTTGGTCCGTCTCTCGCGTCCCCGTCTCGCTCGTTTATTTCCCTCCGCCCTCTCGCTCGGCACCCCCTCGGTAACTCGCAAATTCCCGAGAATTCTCCGCGCCAATTTTCGCTCCGTCTCTCTCTCGACTCGCGGTGCTCGCGCGAGCAAATTTACCGCCACTTGAGTCCCCGCTCGCCCCCCCCCTCCCCGCTGCCTCCGCCACCGGAGGAATCCTCCCCTTTTGCCCCTCCGGTGTCTCGAGGATCCACGAGGATCCGGGAGGGATCGTCGCGACCGTCGAAGACGTCGTCTCTCCCTCGTCGACTGCTTCCACCTCCACCCGCTTTAGCGTCCATCTCGTCGCGCTCCAGGTACGGAGAGGCCGTGATTCAATTTCGAGGCGAGTCTCACGCGAGACTGACGGTAATTATTCCGTCGGCTGTACTCGCGCACCGGTTTTCCTCGGTTCTCGTAAAAACGCGCGACGTTCTCGCGTAACGTTTCTAAATACCGTAGCGAAATTAACGCGTTTGCATACATTAGACTCTTTCCTGTTCAGGGGACGAGGCAGACCTCTCGCGGACCCGTTGCTCGATTTGGAACAAAGGAATTTCGATGGACTGCTCGACGTTTCACGACGACTCGCCCACGCACGCACGCACGCACGCGAGTCGATGGGAATGATCGATCGATCGATAGCCGCGCGTCTTCGGGATCGACGCGCGTTTCCACTCGAAAATGGAGAGGCCGAGGAGAGACGAGGGGCGAGTCGTCCGTCGGCGAACGGGCGTACGACGAGATTCGCTCGCGCGAACGCTCTGTTGATTTCGACGTTTTCGCGAAATTATAGCGAAGGTTCGAAAATCTAAGAAAACACTCGACTCTCGAGAGGATCGTAAAGCGTTGCTTCGCGAGACGCGCGTGGAACGCGAGAAAGGAAGAGAGAGAGAGAGAGAGAGAGAGAGAGGGAGAGACGCGTCTGTCCTATACGGCGATTACGTGGGATTGGCCAAGAGTCTCGAGTGTCCACGTCAGCGCTCCATATTAAGATATAGCGAACCTCCCGGGTGAATCGCGTCGCGTCGTTCGCGCCGCCGGTGCGCGACGCGAACTCCGCGAGTTCCTGGAGGGAATAGGATCCCCTTTTGCATAAACCCATTCGGACCTCGAAGAGCCGCGGACCCGGGGGGAGGGTGGTCCCGGCAAGCCGCTCCTCGAGAACGAACCGAGTGGCCCGCGATAGAAGGCCATTTCCGATAGAAACGATAGAGAATCCACGGCGATTCCAATTTGACGACTCGCCCGTTTATTCGACAACGGGCGAGAAAATTTATGCAAATCCCCGTAAGGTCGCGGAACGAGCGTCTGCGCAAATAAATAATAAGGACGATGATAGCGGCGATAGCGGAGATCCTCCCCTCCTGGCTTGAGAAATCGCGCGTACTTGGAGTACGCGCGCGATGCGTCCTCCGCGTCTCCACCTTCGGCCCCCCTCCCTCCCCTCGGCGATGCTATCGTCGACGGAGAGACATCGCGCAGCGTCGGGGCTCTTTCATCGTGGCGAAGAACAACGCGAATGATAATCCAATTAGGCGTTGGGTTTCGAAATAGACTCGCGCGTTTTTCCGGTATCTCGTGCGGGGCGTCGGGACGGGGGAGGGGAAACGTCGTCGGCGAGGGTCTCGTCTCTCGTCGGTTTCGTCTCTGAAATTTCTAGCGCGTGGAAAACGGGTCGGCGGGGAACGCGGGGGAGAATCGAGAGGGGAGGACAATAAAGCGCGGACGCGACGTCGGAACGTAGTCGGGAGTTTCCCCGGACGACTCCGGAGTTCTCTCACGGGAGCAACGAACGCAACCAGCAGCGGTCACCGGCAGTTTCTTTGGTATTCCGCGAGGTCTGGAGCGTGGACAATGGAGCGACGACGCGACAGCCGCTGCTAACCCACATAAGGTATCCGTGCCCATTCGTGGGTGTTGACGCGCGCGGGTACCGTCCGCATAGTCAAAAAATGGCCGAAATCCGACGGACGCGGTCGATCCGCGCGAGGATTTTGGATTTTGGATTTTGGAAGCGACAGAAGCGACAGAAGCGAGGACAATCCGAGTGACTCGCGACAAGTCTTGGGCAACGCTGCTTTTTGCGGAATGTCGCGATTTGCTAATCTCGCTGGGGTTTGCGCCAAGATAAGCGCGAGATGACTCAGCCACCCGCGCGCGCGCGAGCGCGGGACGATCGGGCCTCGATTTTTTTTCCCACGAGTTTCTCGGGACAAGGAGATCGCCATCGGCTGGTCCGGGGAACGCAAAAGCGAAATCCAGCATAAATCGTCGTTGGGAGCTCTCGAACGATCGTGAGCATTCGGATTCGCGAGATGCTACGAGTCCTCTCGCTCGTAAACGAGATAACCCGATTGTTTATCGAGGTGCGGAGGATCCTAACGAACGCGCGTTCACCACGTGCGAGATATCCCCTGGAAACGCCTGGGAATCCTCGAGAACTGTGCAGGATTGATGCGCGCGCGCGCGCGTGTAAATCACGCGAAGGGCCGATATAAGCCTGTGGATAAATAAATAATTAGGCAAATAAACTATCGGACACTACTCGACGCCCTGGCATCCTGTTCGGAGGATCGCAGACGCGAAATCGTTTCTCTAGATCGCGTCCGGGATCCAGGACTCGGGAAACTCGTCGGAGTTAGGAGAGGTTAGTTTCGCCTTATGGATTGCGCAACGTCGGCTCTTACGGGGGTATTATGCGGGATGTTTTGTCATGTTACGAAGTACGCTCGGATGAATGCAGCTGTGCGTGCGTGGGCGTTCGTGAGAGGAGAGGAGAGGAGAGGAGACAAGCGCGCAGTCGAATATCCCGCGATTCGAGGACGACGGAAGTCGGCGAAAGGAGCACGCGGTTCTCTGTGCGAAGGTGAAATCACCGTGACCGTCGACGCGCGCGATGAAAAAAATCGGTCTAGTCGCTCGATTCGGACAGCCGGAAGTCGCGCGAAACGCAAAACTCACGGGGGAGGGGAGGGGAGAGAACCGGCAGGAGAAAAAAGATCCTGGCGGTGTTTCGTTGGCTCGTTACACTTTCCGCGCGATGGAGGAGGCGAGATCGGTTGGAAAAATCGGTTGGTGCGCTCGTTAAAGATCCTCGTGGCTACAACGACCTTGACACAGATCTAGAAAGAAACTGCTGGTCGCATCATCGCTGTCGCCCGAGGATGAATAAAAAGAGGTGGATCTGCCTTATCGATCGATTTTGCATTCGATCGGCGTGGCCGCGCGTCGTTTATGGATTAGCGACCTTGGCGGCTCTCGCTCGCACGCGCTAATCGCGCGCTAGCTGCTGCATTCGCACCGGCATTTCAATGTGTGGCCACTTACGACGGCGTTGAGCTCCTCCCAGGATTTTCCTGGCGAACCGATCGGACCGGTCCGGCCCGCGAGAAAGCGAATTGAACGGCGCCCATTGTCCGTGATCTCGTCGCGGACCAGGTCGGATCGGATCGGATCGGATCGGATCGGATCGGATCGGCCAAGCTGAAAGTCGCCCACTCGCGGGCGACAAAGAATCCGTCGTATCACGTTTTCCACGCAAGATCGACCCTGCGAGCAGCAAACTCGCGCGATCGATCGTGCCGAGCGCGAGCAGGATCGGTTGGAAGAACAGCGTGAAGAAAAAAGAGCGAGGGCGGGCTGGGCGCTGGCGAGAGACTCGCGCGAGAAAGCGAGAGGCTCGCCGAGGAAAATTTGCGAATCGGTCGAGCTAATTAGCCCGTTAACGAGGAGTCCGATTGAATCGGTATCAATGGGGGGCGGCTCTTGCACGATAAGCGAAAGTTCAGCGGAAAAGTGAACGTCTCCGCCGGACACCGCCGCTTATCTCCGAAGATCTTCACGGTGAACAGTCGCGAGCGTCGAACTCTCTTTCTCTCTCTTTCTCTCTCGCGCGCGCGTTAGCAGCGAGTTCGACGCTAGTGTCGATAGTAAGACAGCAGCATAGCGTCTCTCCCTCGTCGAATCGTTCGTTAATGGTTGAACTTGCACCAACCATCGGCAGTACCAGTACCAGTACCATTACCAGTACCAGTACCAGTGCCAGTGTCAGTGCCAATGGTACTCGGGATTGTGCGCTTTCATCAATAATTCAATGATCGGGCCCCTATCGGGCCGGATCGTCCCTATCGGATTCCATCGAGGTCCGAGTCATCGCCGTTAATCGAGCGAGCTGGTGGTGCCGGCGCTAAATTCAATTGTTCCTCCTTGGCGATCATCCTGGTCATTATCTCGCGCTATCGGCCACGATAAGTTCGCGATCGGTACTCCCCTCGCGTCCTTACCGACCACCCGCGGTTCTGTGGAAAACGCGCGAAACTATAAATTCCATTGAAGAGAGAAAGAGAGCGAGAGAGAGAGAGAGAGAGAGAGCGAACGAGTGAGCGGAGCAGTCGCCCGGTGAACGAGAGTGCTGGTGAATGACTTTGCTTCTTCGTCATGCTCTCACCGCCATCGGTTTCAATGCCAATGTCAACGCTGCGGATCGAATCGCGATTGCGAGTCGCGAAGCGACGAAATCTCGTCATCGAGTTTGCGGAGTTCTTGCGAGCTTCCTCGAGTACTCGTCGTGGAGGAGGATGATCGTCATCGATCGATGATGAATGCTCGCTGACGTTCAACGTTGACGGTCGTCGGCGCTCGCCGACGCTCACCAGAGCATACTTATTTCTTTATTACGAACGAATCGAATTCACTCGGGTGCTCGCGCGCGGAATCCTAATGGCGTCCCAGTGGAAGAAAGGGGCCCACGACTCCTTCTCCTTCTCTATTCTCTCCTTATTTTTACAACTCTTCTAATTGGGCCCGCAATTGCCGGCAACGATCCTCGTTATTGGCTGGTTATTGTTACCGTCGTCGCCATTGTTTTTTTTTTTTTTTTTCTGCAATTCAAATTTCAAGAGTATGTTCACTGCGGTGTACCGCAGTTTCACCTGTAATTGTCTCGCGTTTGTCTCTCCTCCTTTTTTTTATCGACGTACGTGCGCGCTCTTCAAACAAACCTCTTGTTTTTCCGAGGCCCGAGATGCCCGGCGGGGTTTTCTCGGAGAAAGAGAAACCGATAGCTGTGTGAGAAGAGAGGAAGTGTCTGCCGCTGCTACTGACACAATACTGATATTTTCTCGTTGACGTCACGAAGGCGGAGCGACAGGTGCGACAGGAAATTCAATAGCACAATGCGAGTCTGTCCTTCCGCTCGTTTCACCCCTCCCATAGTCGAGTGATAAAAATTCTAGGAGATACTCCCATCGTTCTATCCCTCTCTCTATCTATCTCTATCGTAACAAATTTTCCCGCCAATTTTTATCGTTCCACGAGAGAATGCACCGAATCCCAATTATCCCACCGCGATATCTCCCACACACGAGGCGATCGCGAGTTTCCCAAGTAATTTCCGCGTGTAGCGAGAAGCTTCAGCGATGTCGCTCGACTTCCGGCGCCACCGGGGTTTCCGGTCCCCAGGAGTCGTCGTTCCTTTCCCGACGTTTCCCGACGACTTTTCGTCTATTTCGGTGAGTAACGCGGTAAGTGAGGAGAGACAGGGGGAGGGGAAGATTTTGACGGTAGGAAGAGAGAGAGAGAGAGAGAGAAAAAGAAAGCAAAAAATAGAAGGAGAGAGAGAGAGAGAGAGAGAGAGAGAGAGAGAGAGAGAGGGGAAAAAAAGAAATCACTTGTACGAGCCTACCGTGAAGAATCCGAGGAGGACGAGGAAAGTCCGGAGCGGCATGCTCGCATAGCCTCGGGGCTGTTCAGGTCGAAAGCGGAAGTTGGGCGAGTCGGAGGATTCGGAGGACGGCGCAAGGCGGTCGTCCACGAGCGACGCAGTCCACAAGAGGCCGGAAGCTCTGCTAGGAGTAAGCGATAGCGCGACTAACACTGGGACGGAACGAGATTTCAGAACCGCCGGAGCCGACGCGGTGCGGTCTCCTCCTCCGAGGAACATCCCCCTCCCTCCCGACTTCTGCCACTTCGCCGCCTCCACCACCACCACCACCGCCACCACCGTCGCCGCAGCCACAGCCACAGCCGCTACTTCCATCGCCGCACGACTCACTCGCATCCGAGTTTTCTGCAGGTCCGACACCTTCTCCGAGAGTCCAACGCATCCACCCACGCGTTCTCGGAATTTTGTGGAAACTCGCTCGAGACAATTCCTCGAGGAAGCTTGACCGTGAAACCTCGGGGGAAGCGGGAGTATATCTTCGGGAAGACGAGACTTCCGGTCTCTCTCTCTCTCTCGATTATTACCAAATTGGCCGAGATTAAACGATCGAATCTCGGCTCCAGAATTTCGCCAGGTTTCTCGCTGGAGAACTTCGTTTATCCACGCTTTCCTTTCAATTGCACGCCACGCCACGCCACGTCCTCCCGCAGTTTCATTCTCCGCCGCTTGTAAAAATGTCCCAAGTACGCCGGCGCTTGCTGTTATTACCTCGGTCTCCGTCATTAATCATATCCCGCTGAATATAGAGTAGAATCCGCTTTTTATCCTTGGCAAATATTGTCTGCTTTGAAAGAGCGAGAAGAAGAGAGAGACGGAGAGACAGAGAGAGAGAGAGAGAGAGAGAGAGAGAGAGAGAGAAATAGCATTTCGCCGCGTTTCAGCAGGAAGCGAATAATTCCGCACGGTAGCTTTTCCCCCTTTCCCCTTCGCCCCTATCCTCCGTAGGATTTCTCGTAGAACTTGCCAAATCGGCAAAGAGGAGGTCGATCGTCAACATTGCGGAATCTACAGGATATCGGCGTCCGAGATCGGTCTCGCCGTATCTGCCGTCCCAGTTTTTCGTCGCTTTCTCCCTCTCCTCCTTTTCCTCTCGTCGTCGTTGTCGTCGTCGTCGTCGCCTATCCGTCTCTTCTCCCATCCGCTCTGCTCTCCGTCGTCGTTATTCTAATTATTCCCGTCGTTTCAATCGCCTCCATCTTATTCTAATCGTCCATACGCGATGACCTTGGCACGCGCGTCATCCCGGTCGTGGTGGAGTGCCGCGAAGGGCAACAACGTTTCCTGATCGCGCCGATCGCGCAACCTCGACGGCGATCTCGACGATTCGTCGGTTCTCGGATCTCTCGAGGTGCCAGACGCTTTTCCAGACGCGAACCCATGAAACGTCTGGCCGTTTTCACTCGACTCGCTGGAATTCGCTGGAATTCGCTGAAAAACCTGCTCGTAGAATTACGTTGGCAGCGATCTTTGGTATCGTTTGGACGGAGTCGTTTGCTGGTGAAACGATTTTTTTCCGGGCGACCAGCGCCGGCGATTGAAATAGTGAAAATGGACGAGTGCCTCTTTCGCGTCGAGATTAGATAACGCGAGAGGAGAGTACTCGTGGTAGACGTCCACCAAGTGGCTCCCGTCGTGAAAAGAAGGACAACGTTCGGAGAAGTTTCGGAAGTGATTGGCTGTCGTTGCTCATTTTCTCCTCGGCCGAGCGAACGCGAGCTCCTCCATCGGATCGCTTTCACTTTTATGAGCCGCGACGCCACCGGACGCCAGGCCACGCCACGCCACGCCAGACGACGATACAGTTTTCTCGGCACGACCCAAACTCCGAAAATTCGCGTCTGCCGTGAAACTGCGGTCGGCCGATGAGTCGCTCAACGTCATCTCCGTCTTCCACGTCCCCCTACAGCCGGAAAATTTACGCCGAGATGCTTCTGTTGTCGCGGAGCGTAATCGACTACGCTGTTTCTCCTCTCTCCGCGAAAACAGGTCGTTTTGCAAGATGGAAGAAAACTTCCTCAACCTCGTTTCTCGAGTTTGGTAAACGAGAGGACGCAAAGAGGAGGAGGAGGAGAAGAAGAGGAGGAAGAAAAGGAGAAAAAAAGTGAAATTTAAGTACCGCGAGATACAGGGAGTTTGATGAGTGGCGTTTCGTAATGTGCACCTTATTAGTTTTGCCGATTCGATGATAGAGCGTGGACGCGCGCGCGCGCGGTATCTCTCTCTCTCTCTCTCTCTCTTCCATTTCATAATTGGTCCGGCAGTTCGTTTCGTAAGAAGTTTCACAAGATTCCCCTTTCGGACAGCATCCGCCCACGAGCGTACGGGCACGCGTGAATACGCGACGATGGCAAGGGTCGACCGTGGCTGAAACTGCTGAAATTTTCGCCATTCCCCTCGACGAATCGTCGCTACTCGCCATTCTTTACCCCCCGTATGATACACATTGCCTCATAAATTACGCGATTGAATAATTAATCCGTAAACGCTCGGGGGATTACCATTCCCCCCCACCCTCCCCCGCCGCCCCGGTGATTCTCATGCAATCGTGTCACATCACAATAGGGAAAGACGATGATAATGACGACGACGATGACGATGCATCAACAGCATTTCATCGATTCCCTTTTTTACATGTTTTTCAGCCGCCCCCGCCCCCTCCCTTGCACTCGACAGTCTCTCTTCGCGCACACTCGTACGAAGTTCCAGGTGTTTCGTAAAGATTCTCCCCTGCCTTGGCTGTGTGCGTTTTCTTTCGGCTTTTATGTTTCCGCGCTGAATATCCCGGTAATTGAGTTCCGAGATGCCGAGGAAAACGAAGCGGGGGGAGGAAGCGTCGGGAAGCCAAGGGGCATCAATCGGCGGATGTGCGCAATGTCAGGCGTTATCGCCAAGTTCCCCGTATTGCGAGTGGCCAATTCTATTGGCTCCCGACATAAAACTATCCGCGTCCTATCGTGAGAAAGCAACTTCTCTCGGAGAACGCGACTTCCTCCGCGCAACGCGCGCGAAATTGTATTTTTTTCGCACGTTTATCTCGCGCGCTCCTTCCCGGAATTGCGGCACGCGTTTTCCTCCGCGCGAATTAGAAAACCATTGAGAAAAAAGGAAGAAAAGAACCGAGAAACGAAACAAATTTCCCCGGCCGAAAAAAAGAAGAAAAAAAAAATAGACGAATTTTTGGAAATGGGTCGATCATCCCCAGGGGGTAGCGGGGGAAAAGCGTGAAATCGTTGCGACTCACCGCCGCGATGAACAGTAGCCGCAGTTGCATCTCCGAGGGCGTGACGTCACTGGAGAACGAGACCAAAGGGTCCTGGAGTCCCGGAGGTTGTCCGGAGCGGGTCGCAGATTCGCGCGAAGTTATCGAGGCGACTGGCTAATCTTTTCGCGATTAATCGCACCGAATCACTGAGCAGCCAGAGACATTGCTCGACCAAGCTGGAGCCGGATCACATTTGCGCGTTGCTCGTTACGTAGGTGCGAGAGTCGAGTGGGCCCCGTAGTTGGCGGACCGAACGAACGTACGAACCCACGCCCTCGCGATTTTCCTTAACGGATGGCTATGCGCCTCTGGCAGCCAACGGCCAACGTCATCGACGAACCACAACACCGTTGTGGACCTGGCAAATCACGTGGCACCGCGATCGTGGATACTATTCCACATTCCATTTTGACTAGATCAAACCTATTCAGGGACTTGGACGGAAGTCCAAGGCAACCCCCTCCCCCGTTCTCCGCGTTGCTCGCATCGCGTAATTTGGAGTAAGGTTTTTTTGTCGCGCCAGAAATCCGATTGCCTAATAAGTCGAACGAGCGAACGAACGAGCGAGCGCCGGCAACGCGATCCTGAGGGAATTTTCCAAAATTTCGGGAAAATCTCCCTGTTTCTCTCGAGGGTGCGAGACCTTCGTTGGAGAAAATCCTGGCGCGTGGCAATCTGGAAAATTTCGGTTTTCGCGACTTTCTCGAAGCGTCAATCGACCGGGAGTGCGGTCGATGACTTCTGCGAATGCAAATTGTGACATCGCCGAATTAAGGATCAAAACATCGACGCCTCCGCGCGTTTCCTTAATATCGCGATGAAGAGTACCATCGTGGTAACGGGATCGTTTTGTCGCGTGGTACTTTGCGTCGAGCGATACTGTTACTCGAGGAATATGTTCATCCGGTTATGGAAGACCGTTAAGAAGCATTTTTCCAAATTGGGTTTCGCGTTTGCACGACGGCCGATGAAGTTCAGGGAAATTCGCTGCGTTGGAAGTTCCAGGGGAGAATCTCGAATCCTTTGCTAAACACGCGCGCGCGCACACACGGTCGCGAGAGTGTCGATAAAAGAAAATGAGATTCTCTTGGACGTTGGATAAGTCGGGGGCTCCAACCAATGGGCAAAACTCTAGTTGGCGCATCCTTGAGAAGATGGCGGCTACGTAAGTGCAGTGGAAATGCGAAGGAACGAGTTTTCTTTCTTTTCAGCGTCCAACGCTGTGTCGGCAGGAATGGTATTCGACGGTAAAGCAGAGTCTCGTTATGCAGAACCATCGTTTGGTCCCGCGCGCTTGTCTACGTAAATGGAGAACTTGGCGGGCGATTACGTCATCGGTCCCGGGAGTTCGCTACGACGCTAGAGCACTCTCAATGCCGAGGACCCGAGCGCTGCCTTCACTTTGGCCTTGCTCGCTTTTTACGTTCTCCAGGTGTCGCGTGACCCCCATCAAAATTGCCGTCGTGTGATCAACAACACGACTGCTTCTCATAAATTACACCCACGCGCAGACAGCATTTTTCACACGAACCGATCAAACGCGCTAATCACTGGAGGAGATCCGTATTCGTCTGCTCAGCGGTAAAACTCGCAAGGAAATTCGCATAAAAATAATTTGCTTAGCATCCATCGGTCGTTCCACTTCTCGGTAGATTTATCCGATTTGCAAATATGAAAATCTGCTCTTCCGTTACTACCACCAGTAGCCGCAACCCCGGTGGTAAAAAAATCTGCCAAGGAGCGTGGAACAACCGATCCTCCATCGAGCTCTATCGACTATTATTGTTTATTGCAAAAATAGGTAATACTCGCGAAAACATTTAATTCGACGATATCGACGATCGATCGAATCGATGCGCGACGGGTAAATACAGGGGTTGACAGATATGTTTGCATCGTGTACGTGTGTGCGGGGTGTATCAAGTATCATTATAAATTTTTCAAAATATATTAGTGAAACGAGCGTCTCCTTTTCCTTAAATTGAATTGTTCCTTAAATTTCTAACAGATTCCCTAAGGATAACGGTGTACAAGGATAAAAGCACGTAAAACCTTATCAAGAACAATGATTCGAGCGGTTCGCTTTGAACCGGCTATTTGGAGAGTCGATGAGCCAAGAAGAGCAGCAGCGTCCGTCGCTTTCGATTACTTTCCAGCGTCGAGCAACTGCTTGTGGCCATTTCTCAAAAATTCGCCAAGGCCGTCGATGGGTTTCGTACCGATCATCTCGCAGCTTTTGTTCCACAACTGCAGTGCCTTCTCGTCGTTTCGAGCGACGCTCCACGGGGAGGCTCTTCGGCATTCCCTGTAAGAGAGTCGGGAATTAAAAAAAAAAAACTAAAACATCGAAGGAACGTTTCGCGAATGGTCGGAAAAAATTTGCCAAGCGCGGCGCCACGCACGCCACGCAACGTGGCTGCGCCCGTGGAAAGCGTCGGAGAGCGGCAGAGATTTTCGCGATCTCCGCTTATCGCTGCTCGTGCTTTGATAAATTCTTTGCTTTAAATACAAAGAATCGACGAAGAAGCAAATAAAGTTACGTTCGAGAGTAGACAAGACAGCGCGACGATGCGTTTTACGAGGGGCAAAAATCTTACTCGTAATATTGACCGGTTTCCTCGGCGGCATTTTCGTCGACGCTGCAATAAATCGTGGTCTGCGCCCCTTGCTCGGGGCTTTTGATGAAGAGATAGGAAAGTGACGAGAACAAGAAACGCGCGCCGCGGAACCAAGTGCTGTCCAAGTGTCTGCCCAGTTCCGTCGAGATGACTCCGGGGTGGACCGCGTAGACGGTGATTCCCTCGATTTTCTCCTCTGAAAGAAAGACGTCCGTCAGTAAAGTACCCGGGTCCTCCCACTAGGGGCGCCACTCTCCCGTACTTTCACAAGATCCAAGAAAATCTTCACTAACCTCTGCTCTCGTTATTACTCGGCCTCGCTTACGTTATGAAAAGAAAATGCGTGAAAACTGATAAATCGCTATGACGGATGCTTGAAAAAAAGATCGTGTGATAAAGGAGAGAGAAAGAGAAGAGAATAACGAGCGGGCGAGCAGCAAAGACCGATCGAAAGATCCTCTTTGCGGGAGTTCCCCATACCTTTCAAGCGTCGAGCCAATTCTCTGGTGAACAGGATGTTCGCCAGTTTGCTGCGAGCGTACGCTCCCGTGGGGCTGTAGTGTTTTTTCGAGTTTAGATTGTCCAGGTCCAAGTGGGCATCTGAAATGTCGAGAAGGTCAAAGAGCGCGTCGTTAGCGGTCCTCCCTCTTCGAGGATGGGAACCGACGAAGAAGATGGAGGGGAGGGGGTGCGGTGTCGGCGATGGTGGTCGTTCCTATTTTCCTCTATTTACTTATGTGAAGTTTGGACGAGACGTTGACGACCCTGCTGGCGGGTGATGCCTTCAGCTTCGGCAGCAGCAGGAGAGTCAGGAGAAAGTGGCCCAGGTGATTGGTCTGAAACTGCATCTCGTAGCCGTCCTCCGTCAGCTGGAACGGGCACATCATGACGCCCGCGTTGTTTACGAGAATGTCGATGACCGGTTCCGTTTGCAACAATTGAGAGGCGCACTCTCGAACGCTGGCGAGGCTGCACAAGTTCAATTTGCATACCGCTACCTCCCCCGGCTCCCCCTGGAACTGCTCCCTCTTCGGACTGCAACGGTAGTGCGCTCGACGTTGAAAAATGCTCAAGGTCACGGCTCGTGGTTCCGCTCAAAGAAAAGCTGCCGGAGAACAGTCGGGAGAGAGTGGTCTCTCCCCGTGGTCGGGTGAAGGACCGCGAAATTGCGAAGAGACGACGGCGACGACGACGAGGCGAAGGAACGGTCCATTTTCCCGCCAATTTTTCACGCGTCGCGTCCATTCGTCGCGCGATTCTCCTCTTCGTCGTCCGCTTTTCTTTGAGCGTCCCCCCCCCCCCCGCTCGATCGAGAGGCGTCGCACGCACAGTGCGAACCCGTGGAACAATGAAATCATTGTATATTTACTTGGACGGGAGTACGCTCCTGATTTCCTCGGCTGCCTCGTTGGCCTTCTTCAAATCTCTGCATGCCAAGATGACGCGAGCTCCTGAAAAAATGGGGTCGTCTTCAGCATCGGCAGAAAACTCGCGGCGAAAAGCGAGCGTTGACCTGGAATTCGCTCGGAGGTGAAATTCGCAGCGAAAACGAAGCGCTTTCCATTGTTCGAACGAGCAAGGCTGAAAGTCCTGACTGCCATTGGTCAATTATCGATAGTGTTTTTCGTTTACTCGATCGTTTACCGCTCCTCGATTACTTAACGGCGTGCACCACTGCGAATGATTATCCGGTTCTCCTTCGGATACTTGCATATATTCTATTTTATTTCTAAGCGGCGAGTCGGGTAATCGCTTGTACGGTTGCTTCGACCTAAGCACAATGTGCGAACATTGTATGCCATTCACCGACGACAGTCTACCTTTCTAATTTACCGGATTATTCAATTTGTCTGTTTGCATGTGTGTGTGTGTGTGTGTGTGGAAGTAAGAAAAAAGTGTTAGCCTCCGCAACAGGGTATTCGCGAGAAGCCCTCTTGTTGCTCACCTCCCTCGACATTCGGATATTGGAAATGCGGGTGATGGTGGTGACGACGTTGGTGGTAATTGCTCGATTTGACAATTCGACAATTTTGCGGAGACAAGGAAAACCGAGGAAAAGAGTGAAAAGCGTGAAAAGTTGCATCGGAAAAACTGGGCAATGTTCCAGTGTCGACTGCCATTCACCAGGTAGCCTACTTTTTTTCTTCGGGGACTAACGGTGAATAATAAGCTAATGGAAAGTGAGGGCGAGGGAAAGAGAGAGAGAGAGAGAGAGAGAGAGAGAGAGAGAGAGAGGATAGATACATAGATAGATGTTTAAACGGAGGGAATGAACTTCTCTAAAAAGTCAAAAGAGGTCGACCGGTAGAAATTCCTCGGGATGATTCAGAAGTAGAGGAACCAACGCGCGAATAGTCATCCTCGTGATTTCATCATACTTTTTGCGTGTCATCGTCCACTTTTCGCTCGTCATCGTCGGCACGCGCAAGGACAACGATACTGCTATCGTCACCGATAAAAAGCTACTCCCAGCGTTACTCGACGTTTCGTTACACCCTGCGATTGCTCGGACTTCCGCCATTTTCCAAGTTTATCCGAGATCATCGATGCGAGATCGGAAACGTCGATGCTCTTCCCTCGGGAACCTGACTCGGGTTTTAATCGCGTTGCTCGTACGCGTCGTTAATCATGCGCGATGATAATGCTGCGTCGTACCCCATTAGAATAAATACGGTCGAGAGTACACGTTCGACGATCGATCGCCTTGAGTCGATGTGCAACGACGAAGATTCTTCGTTTCGAAGCCTCTTCTCGATACCGAGCATCGATCATCCCTCGTTGGATAGCTCTGAAACTCTTGGAAAGAACCGCGAGGACAAGGCGAACGATTGAATGAGAAGCAAGCGTCGTGGTTCCCCTCTAGACTTCGGTGGCCTTGAAACAATTGCAACTTTTGAACTACGTCGGACAGGGACCGTTCGCGATGCGTTATTAGACTCTATAAGCTCTTGCATCGCTAACTGTTGTATCACACTGTAAACGAAGAATATGTAATGCTCTATCGCTCTATCTACTCCGTGTTTCGTCTAGTACCGACCTTAATTACATAAACGTCGATACACGCAGTTTATAAAACAGTGCATAAAGCCGAACAACTCGCTGTTCTCTCGAGGAACTTGGCGATGGATAAGCTAAGCGAGAGAGAGAGAGAGAGAGAGAGAGAGAGAGATAGAGAGAGAAGATAGAGGAAGACGCAAAGATAATAAACGAATGGAAAAATATCAATAGAACGGAATGGAATAGAGGAGAAGAGAAATAGAATAGAGTAGAAGAGTGGGAAAAGAGATACCTCTTCTGTAAAAGTCCTTAGCGGTTTCCTTGCCGATTCCGGTGTTGGCGCCGGTTATGACGACAGTTTTTCCGACCAATCTGGCTTTGCTGTGGCAAGAACGGCTGAAGGACAGCATATCGAGAATCTTTGGATGTCGAGTTCGAAAATGATAGATTTTCCAAGAGGTTTCTCTCTCTCTCTTCCAGGCGTATCTTCTGTTCCGTGTAACTGTTTACTCTCCGGAGCGCACCATGCAACTAATGGTAAGAATAGCGGTCAGGAACTCCTCGAGTATATAGTTCCTCCTCATCTATAGGCGGCGAACAGCCAGAGTATAGCTTGGATGGAAAGACGACGCTCTCCATAAGCTACCGGTCCGCGCAACTGCAATGATCTTTCTTTATCTTTATCCTCCTCCTCCTCCTCCTCCTCCTCCTACTCCTTATCGTTTGCGAAATTTCAATGCAAATTCCTCGTCGATCCCTAATATCGTCGAACCATGACGATCCACCAAAACACCTCGTCCGGTCCTCGGGAAATCGACGGATAGCTCACAGTGTCCTTGAAACCAGGAATCTGAGAAGTCAAAAGGGAGACTTTGAGAGGCGGGGGGTTCCCTGAATATTTTCAAAACTTCGAACGCATAGCGAGGAGTCAATTTGCTTATCGATGACAATCCTGTTTGTGGGAAACGGGCGATGCGAATGGGAATGGGAATGGGAATGGAAATGAGAATGGGACTGGGACTGGGAACGGGAAAGGGGATGGGAATCGGTAGATCGTCGGTAAGATGCGAGCAGGTCAAGAAACGGACAGAAGGGAGAGACCGAGATTGAGAAGGGGAGAAGGGGGGCGGGGAAGGGCAGCGAGAGAAGGAGGAAGGGAGACGATGGGGTAGGGAAGGGAAGGGTAGGGCAGGGTAGGGAAGGACGTCCAAGACACCAAAAGAAAACGGAGAAAGAGTACGAGAGACGCCGGGCCAGCGTATCGAGCGACTACGTCGCTTTTCGACGAAACTTGGCGATTTGGACGCCAGAAGTGTTTTCATTGTGTTATCAACTGCCCTCCGCCTCGAGTATCACATTAGTCAGGTGTAAGGTAGTCGTCACTTGCCACTTAAGCGACGCGTATCTCGAGACTCTATACTCCGACGATTCACCGTCGATCCTCGCTCTCGATCTTTCTCGGATTCTTCTCTCTTCTTCTTCTGTTCTCTCACGTTCCTCGCTTCTCCTTCGTTATTCGAATTGACCGGTGACCGTGTTGTGACCTCTCATGAAAATCTTCTCTTCTCTTCTCTTCTCTTGCCTTGTCCGCTCTTGGATTCTTCTTGGGTCTCTCCATTGGTCTTTCATGGATCTTGCATGAGTCCGTGCTCTTTGAAATTCTATGAGGCCGGATAGAATTCCTCGCTTGCGACACTCGCTCGTGACGAGAGACTCGTTTTGCATGTGCTTCCTTTGCCTTTTCGAAAACTCTTCATACTGGAGCAGCTTGTCGTGGAATACGTTCTGCTGCTCTATTACTCCCTAGTGTTCGTCTACGCCCTCGTCGAGTGTCTCAAAGTGATTTTTACACCTGAAATTCGTATGACTACACAGTGGCACATCTCGGACGTGATTTTCGACGATGCTTTCGAAGTTTAGCCGGCGAAGTCTAGGGAGCTGCGGAGCCAAACACGCGACCGAGAGTGTCTCCTGGCTGCGCCAGAGCCCTCTGAGGAGAGGGTCTTCCTCGGGGACAGGATCCGGCCCGCGAGCCTTCAAGGACATCCCAGGACCTCGACCCTTGCCAATCTTCGGCACCCTGTACAAGTACCTCCCAGTCATTGGTAAATACCGAACTTGGTTCAGTGGTGGTGCTTCTCAAGGCCGAGTTCTGCGGGAGATTCACGTTTAACGATCGCTTCGCCAGGGGAGTACAGCTTCAAGAAGCTCCACGAGAGCGGGGCGAAGAAGCTGAAGAGCTACGGTCCTCTCATACGGGAGGAGATGGTACCAGGAGTTCCGGTGGTCTGGGTCTTCCGGCCGGACGACATTGCGGAGATCTTCAAAGCGGAAACCGGCAAGCATCCGGAGAGGAGGAGCCACCTGGCCCTGCACAAGTACCGGAAGGACAGGCCGCACATTTACAATACCGGTGGTCTCTTACCAACGTAATGTCGCGCGAGCGTCGACGACGAGCGTCGAAAAGACTGCCCGGAGAAAATAGCGAACCTATTGTTTTTGTAGAAACGGCGGCGAATGGTGGAGGATACGACGGGAGTTTCAGAAGGTCCTCAGCAAGCCCCTGAACGTCCTCGACTACTTGGAGGACACGGATCTCGTGGTCCGGGAATTCGAGCGGTTACTGTCGAGGGAGAAATTCGATGATCTTCTGCCCGAGTTGTCTCGTCTTTATCTCGAACGTAAATATAAGCCTGTTACCTCTGCGTGCACGGGAAACTACCTGGAATGCGCGATAATTGATTCAAATTAGATTTGCCGTGTAACCGATAAGCGAGTAGACGCGCGGACATCTCGTGAAATGGGACGAGGATGACTTGGAGAAGTCGACGATGCTACTCGACGATGTTGGACTACTAAAATACTACATATTTTTACAGTTACTTGTTTGGTCGCCTTTGACGTAAGAATGAACAGCTTATCTCGAGAGGAGAGAAGTAAAAGCTCAAGAAGTTCAAGGCTGATAGAGGCCGCTTTTACCACGAACAGTACTATCTTAGGATTGGACAATGGGCCGAGGCTTTGGCGATTTTTCGAAACGCCCTTGTACAGGAAAATGCGAAAAGCTCAAAATTACATGGAAGAGTGAGTGCGAGTGTGTGTGTGTGCGCGCGTGCTGACGCGCGCGCGCGCTCAAAGGACGGCTATTTTATTTCATTTTATTTTGTCCCGTGCACGAATTACGAGTTCCACTGCTTGTTTCGCGTAAACTTTAATCTTTTATCAACGATTTATCTTATCCAGATATTCGGAATTATTCATTTGTGTAGTCCTTGAACATACGCGACAAGCACAACGCAACGCAACGCAACGCAACGCAACGCAACGCGACAGACACGAGAACGGAACAATTGGTTCTGCGAGAGTGGAATTTGAGAAAAAAAATTTCGTTAGATTAATTGATCCGCTAGCTTCTTATTTATTTAGCACTGTCCACCTGTACAAACAATCTTATCGGTGCTGAGACAATTTTTGTTACTAATCGATCTATTTTTAATAAGAGTCGCCGTAGAAATGGTCTCGAGAAACACGAGGGATTTAACGATAAAACGGAAGCAATCGCTGCTGGATGCCTATCTGAATAATCCGAATTTGGATAAAAAAGATGTTGTGGGTATGGCGTGTGACATGCTACTGGCTGGAATCGATACTGTAAATACTCCAGAGAAAAGTTTGCGCACGATCAATTATTAATATATATATATATATGCGCGTGATTATGTGCTTTAAATCATATCGAAGATCATTAATGTCGATGTAAATTTACAGACCACTTATAGCACCTCATTTGCATTGTATCATCTAGCTAATAATCCTGAGGCTCAAGAAAAACTGAGGCAAGAGTCGATTGATTTATTGCCCAAGCCGGATGATCCAATTACTGCTGAAACATTAAGGAAGGCCAGTTACACCAAAGCTGTGATAAAAGAGTCGTTTCGATTGAATCCCATTTCTGTCGGCGTTGGGAGAATATTGCAAGCCGATATCATTCTCAGTGGGTATCACGTTCCTAAAGGTGTAAGTATCTCTCTATTCCACATAATCCATTGTATATCCTTCTCGAGGCAATTACAAGGAAGCAAAAAAAATCTTCTTCTCCTTCGTCACGACAGACCGTGGTGGTTACGCAAAATCAAGTGACGTGTCGCCTAGAAGAGTATTTTAAGAATGCGAATGAATTTGTGCCGGAAAGATGGCTGCGAGACAATTCGTCTGCCGAAAAACAGAGTGAGAAATCGATACATCCATACTTGGTATTACCTTTCGGGCATGGTCCTCGATCTTGCATCGCCAGACGTTTCGCCGAACAAAATATGCAAGTTTTTCTGTTAAGGGTGCGTGTCGTTCCTCCGTAATGTCAATGATGCAAAAGACTTCGAGCAGCAGTGCGATCGATCATTTCGTTAATCTTTAATTTTTCACAGATGTGTCGAACGTTCAAATTCGAGTGGGATGGGGGGGATTTGGATTGCGAATCCCTATTAATAAATAAACCAAATGCGGAGATCCGACTGAAATATTACCCAACTGCTGATCAAGTGTAACAGACAAATTAATGAAAAATAAACTACAAATGTGTAAAACAGAAGAATAATTATTTATTACTAATTCATATAATATTATTAAATAGCGATGATAATTTTCGTTAAATTGCATGATTATCTGTAAATTTATTTAGCGAATAAATCAATAAAAAGTTCTTAAGAATATTTTCCTATATGCGCTGCTCCAATTTTTAAAAAGATACTTATAAACTTGGTGAAAAAGATTTTATTCAGCGTTTAAAATATAAGTCTTTCAGTAGGGTTTTTTTTTTTTTTTACGATCGATTGATAATTGAGTACAGTCGATCGATCACCACACAGAATCACGCGTAATGTTTAAATATTATTCAAATTAATTATACGTCATATATTTGGGTGTGGCGGAGAACTTAGCATAAGATTTTATGACTTTGTTAACAGCCTCTAAGAAATCTTTTTCCGTAGCAACTTTACGACGTGCACGAATAGCAAACATTCCAGCTTCTGTACAAACTGAACGGATTTCAGCACCAGTGCTATTTGGGCATAAACGAGCAAGTAGCTCAAATCTAATGTCCCTTTCCACGCTCATAGAACGAGCATGGATTTTGAAAATGTGCGTACGCCCCTCTAGATCCGGTAAACCAAACTCGACTTTCCTATCCAAACGACCCGGTCGCATCAAAGCTGGGTCCAGTGTGTCCGGTCGATTTGTCGCCATTAAGACCTTTATGTTACCACGAGGATCGAATCTGAAGCACAAATTAAAAGTGGTAGTCATTTTGATCTCTTTACCTTAAATTAATATATTGATCGGATGATAATTTATTGAGTTACTGACCCGTCCAGTTGGTTTATTAGTTCGAGCATAGTACGTTGAACCTCGTTATCACCGCCAGCGCCATCATCGAACCGAGCACCACCGATCGCATCAATTTCGTCAAAGAATATTAAACACGCTTTTTTACTGCGCGCCATTTCGAATAATTCTCTAACCATTCTGGCTCCCTGATAACAACAATAACAATTTGCAAACGAATTATTTTGTCATAGAAAAATGTGTTTGCGCGCTAGTAGTAGAAACCTACCTCTCCAACATATTTTTGGACCAATTCCGAACCAATTACTCGAATAAAACAGGCATCTGTCCTATTCGCTACGGCTCTGGCGCACAAAGTTTTTCCAGTGCCTGGAGGTCCAAACAATAGTACTCCTTTAGGTGGTTCAATACCAAGGTTAACAAATTTTTCTGGCTGTAAAATTGAGTTGTTGCATTTTATTTAGGAGACAGTACTTTTTCTAAATAAATCTATTCACTTACGTGTAACAACGGAGTTTCAACTACTTCTCGTAATTTTTCTATTTGTTCTTTACAACCCCCCACATCGCTATATGTTACATCAGGTTTTTCTTCAACTTGCATCATAGTGACCGTAGGGTCGATCTTGGGTGGTAATGGAATATGAATTTGATACTTGTTCCGATCAACGCCGACTCTCATGCCTTCTTCAATATCAGTAGGTGCAACAGAATCTGCTAAGTCTACCACAAACTTGGCAAACTGTTTCACATTGATAATATATTTAGGATCATCAGAGTCGGCGTTAATAATTTTGGTACACCTAGCGACTTGTAAAGGTTGCTCATTCTGTAAGGTTTGCTTATCGGCAGTCAAATCCCATAAAGCTGGGGGGGCTAACCCTGTGTCAGATTCCTTAATTCCTGTTAATTCGTTTACTCTTTTAATTATAGTTTGTATGTCTTCTTCAACCGATTTAATACTTTTCGTATATTGTCCTTGGCCCTACCAACAACATGGAAGCAAAGAAAAGGGTTTAAGGAACTTACAGATTTCTAAGTGTAAAGAAATGTTCAATGCGAGAGAAATAATAATTGCAAAAAATTGTACAATTCCGCTTACATAAGTTTTTAGCAAGGCGATATCACCTTCGTCCAGGGCTAAAATGAATAATACAAAATCAAATTTCACGTATGATCCAACTGACTTTTACAAAGCAGAGTTTCAAAGACTTACACTTGATTTCTTTCTCCTCCTTCTCCTCTTCATTCTTAACTTTTCTCATATCATCTCCTAAGTGGTCTGGCATTTTGAGAATATGAACTTTTTACTCTAAATACAAAGGTAAATGACAATTATAATAGAGATGAATGAAATATCCACGCATAGGTTATGTCGACGACGGATTACAAGCGAAAACTAGAAGCACGAAATACCCGATGTACAGTTAGATCTCGAAGTTGGCAGTGACATCGGAAGAGATCGTTTTTAGCGCCTCTGCCGAAGAACAAGAGTAGTTCCACGAACTCCGAGGGTACCGCATCGACCAATGGTAGCGTTACCTCCGCACAGATTTCCTTAAGGGAATCCCGAGGACGACGTTGTTCCTCAAAGTTTTGTACCAAGGACAATCGCATTAGTCGCGTGAGAAAATCGCGCGTTACGACGATGAGGTCGGATCCTTTCCCGATGGTTCTATCGCTTTGGAAGCTACCTCGGAATGTTCTCCAACGTTGTTCATTTCCAATCCAAGAACATTGATCGAGATATTAGAAAATCTTTCGAGGGAAGTGCTAGACCGGTCAAGTGGCACCGTTTACGGAGCGCAGTCCTTGACCGGAATAATGCGTAGCAGAATGCAAAATAATAGAAGAGTCAAAGATGCGAAACACTTTCACCCGTATCCACCTAGCCCTACTATGTTGCGTCATTTCTGAATGCAAATACGCAAGCAAGCCCTGAGAGATCCAACCTGTTGCACGAGACCAAGCGCGAGATAAGTAAACGAGTTCGAATCTCGCCGATCTCCCTACAACAATTTACAGCAGCTCCAACTCCCTCGTCGAGTCCACCACGCGCATTCCGTTGGCATCCCAAAGATATTAAATCGGAGATCGGAGGATCGAGATACCAGCCTCGAAATCAAGATAGAGACCGTATAGGATTTTTTCTTGCACAACCGGTGTACCGCAGAACCGGGTATCGGTTCTGCCGCTGTCAAAACGTCAGGCTTATCTTCGACATCCCGTTCTGCAAGTTCATATTTCTGTCTTAAATAGCTGGTGGTCTTAATGGGTCTTGAGAGCGAATAGGAGGAGAGGATAAATAAGTCGACTTAGGACTTACGGACGTAAAACAATAAACTGCAAGTGCACGTTGAGTTGTTGTCAGGTTTTCCAGCCCTCCGCTACCCGGAGGTGCGGAGGTGGAGGAACAATTTATTGCGCAACGACGTAAACTCGCAGAGTTCGATGCAAAGTTTTCCGCTGTCGAAGGATCAAACTGTGGTGGTTACGCAGTTTTTACATATGGATCGCGCCGAGTTAGCGATAAAGGTCCCAAGCAGACGTTTTACGGTCTTCGAAATGATTGTTAATCGCAATCGCGAGCCACAGTCCGGTCGAATCGACCGTTGGCCTTGTAAGACGGGGTGTGTGTGGATAGGCAGGTAGGTAGGTAGGTAAAAGAGGGTAGAAGAGTAGAAGGTGTCAGGGGAGGATGGCGAGATTGATTAGTATCTTCGGTAAGGGTTGGATCCACCGTACTGTCCACCACCCTGGTATCTCGAGTTGTCGTATCTGGATTCGTCGTCGGGTCCAGGAGGGTTCGCGGCTAAAGCTCGTCGGATGGCTTCCGGAATTGGGGGTGGCGTCGGGAGATGAGCACCCACCGCGCGGAAGCCATTTTCATCGGCGACGTATTCCAGATTGATCGGAGTTCCATCCGGGGCGGTGTAGGAAAATCTGCCTTGCACGACCTACCGCAATAAACGAAGAAACTCTGACTGCGTGAGAAAATTGGATGTCGGGCGCGATGGTGACGTCGGATCGTCAGAATCGTCGGGAGAGGCACGAATGGAGGAGGAGGAGGAGGAGCCATTTTGGAGGAGCCATTGGGTTGCGCAACGGACGGACGGTTCGCCGTTGTAACGCAAATGTTGTAACGAAAGGGAGGAAGAGGCTGCAACGCGCGAGGCGAATGACACAGCGCGCGAGTAGCGAGATGAGCGGAGGAAGTTCCGCTGCGTAAATACTCGGCGATAAATGGATAAATGGATAAATGGATGTTGATGGAGCGAGTTACCTCTGCCTGACCCTCGGGAGTGGCTTTGGGGTATCCGCTCTCGGAAGCTGAAATTCCATTCTCGGTGTCGTAGCTCCAGCTGTAGGAGCCATCCGGAGATTGATCCTTGTGCTGGTTACGAATCGCTATGAAGCGTCCGGGTGAGCTGAAAGAAGCAATTTCGCTCTGACGTCTCGCGTTCGACTGGCGTGGATGACGCAGGGATTCCCCGATCGTAAAGCGCGATCTCTCTGATCCGACGATTCGGAGAAAAATGGAAAATTCCCCGTGTCACGCTGTAAATTCGAAAGTCCGTCGCGTTCGGATATTAAAATTCGCTTGCGCAACTAATCCTATTTTTGTGCGTCGCGTTGATCGCTGGAGGCAGAAAAGCTCGAGCCGTTCGGCAAACGTGAAAGTCGATGGGTCTGAACGCGGACTCTAAAGCGGGGAAGGGTCGGGGGAGAAGTTTAATCGCCGTCGAGCAAATTTGACATTAGTCCCGACCCGGTCGGGCTGACACAGCCGGAGATTCGACGAACGGGAGGGTGGGGCGGGGGTGGTGACCGTTTTCAATTTCCCGGATGGATTTGAAAGATCGCCTTTAAAGGTTACGAGTGTAATTGCCAGAGGGTTTCGCGCTTGTCACGGGAATGAGTTACGACGCGAGAGTGTGCGTCGCTACACCAGGAGACGCATTGCGTACGTGTATTGCGGCTGATATCGCGGCTGCGTTTGCTGCTGATAATCAGGCCTGGGGGTCTGGTACGGGTACTGGTTCTGTTGGAAACCGCGAAATCCTCCGTATTGGGCCAGTGCGCAGCTGACTAGGCAGAGCAACAAGATCTGCAAGCAAAATTATCGAGCGTCAGCGGAATTCGAGGCTCCGTCCCACGGTCCTCTCTCTCCCATTCCCAAAAGTCCTGTTTCGGTCCCCTCGGAAAATTTCCTCCGGGATTCCCCCCTGGATGTCGCACCGTCTCCCTTCTCCCTCCTCCCACCCGAGTGAAATTCCCGATAAGAAAATTCGAATGAACGCGAGAAGTTGGAGACGCGCGAGGAAGAGGGTGAGGAAGGAGGAGCAGGAATGCGAGTGTGTCGCGAGGAAGGATCCGGGCCGGAACCGAGCGAGACACTTTTGTCGACTTGGTTGGGAGCACCCCGGTTAAACTGGAGAACACCCGCACTCACTGGGTACTTCATGGCGGAGATTTCTTCCGACTGGATGCGTCGATTTCAAGAAGATCGAATCTGTGTCTGGTGCAGGAGGACCGCCGGCATTTATATGAAGACATCCAACGAGATCTTCCCTTCCCTTCCCTCCTTGTTTCTGCATTCGCGCATTCTCCTCGGAGCCCTCCCGAGGAGCGCGCCCCACCCCCGACCACCCCCCGATCCCCCGCGACCACCGCAGACGGCGGATGAGCAAACGCGAGACAAGCGGACGCGTTACAAGCGCGATAATCGTCGCAACACCCGATCTCGCTCGCTCCTCATCCGGGGGGGGCGGGGGCGGGGGCGTTCAACAGGGAGCGGAGGGTAAGGGGGCGTTTCGCCGAAGGTCCGCGAAAAGTTTGCCGCTGAAAACCGGAAAAAAGGATCGAATGCCATCGATCGCGCGTGGGTTTTCGCGATTTGCCATTCAATTAGCTCGAGAGAAGCTTCGAGGGCAAACGCGCGCAAGGTTGCGCAAAGATCCCGGAAAAATACCCTCCCCCTCCTCCCGGACGCGGTTACCGCGGACGGAAACCCTCGTGCCCTTTCTCGGTGCTCGTCTTCGGGTTCGCGCTTAGGAAGGAGCGACGGTGACGCTTCGTTCCGGCGATTCGCCCCGGATAATCGGCAGGGACCTGGGGGACGCGTTCGCCCATTAGCGAAGGGGTGACGCGCACCCAGTGGTTTTCATTCGCAACGGTTTAGCCTCTAACCCCCTTGGAACTCTCGCAGCGGACCACTCCCAGCCGGTAATGGATGCTTCCATCTCTATTCATCTATTCATCCAATCTGTATACAATCGCGCGCGATCCTTCGCAACCCGTAATCTTTTTCGCGGACGCCTGGGAGAGACCGCGCGATACGAGATCCGCAGCGATTTATGCGCTCGTACCCTCGAATTACGATCAAATTCAATGCAACTGCTGCCTCCACGCACACATCGGCTAGCGCCAAATTCTAACTCGATCTCCGGCAAACAACGAGCGTTCGCTCGCTCGGCATGCGCCAAGATCGCTTATCGCTGTTTTTTCCTTTTCGCGCGCGCGCGCGCGCGCGAGATCTCCGTGAAAAATGCGATGGAAGGCAAATAAAATCATTATCCGTCATATTTTCCAGATCCTGTAACGCCGAGGCGGTGGAGGGGCAAGGCGGGCGGTTTCAGGATTTAAAGTCGCGCGCGAGACGAATCGCGGCTGCGACTGTATCGTTACACTGAATATCTGGAAATATTCTCCAAGGTGAGAACACCTGGTGGCCCCGGCATGGAAATGTAAGATAATTCTCATGAAAGCCAGCTTATTAATCAAGCGCGGTTACCGGAATCGTAGGATCGCCTCTTCCATCGTCATCGCCATCATCCTCCGATACTTTGTGCTTTTATTCTAATTATATCGATTGCACACGCGCCTCCCATTCGTTATTAATCGTCGTCGTCGTCGTCGTCGTCAACGGAGAGACAGAGGCGGCTGGTGTAATTTTCGAATGCCATCGTCGAGATCTTGTCGAAATCCACCTGTGGTGGACTTGGCCGTAATCGACTCGTGGATGCGCAACGCAGGTGTCACGTGGTCGACGTGGTTCGCCCGATTTTCGCTCGCGAGGAATTTGCATATGATTCGTCGGCGATTTTATCGGAGGCTACACCCTTTCGGTTGCGGATGCTCTAATGATTTTCCTTTGTCTCGTGAGAGGAAAGCGCGCGCTTGGTTGGGAGCCTGACGAACTCGAACTGTAACAAGTCGGTAGCCACGAGACGAGAGAGAGAGAGAGAGAGAGAGAGAAGAAGAGAGTCATCGGGGAGCTCGATGTGGTCCAAGATGGCAATTTCCAGAAGAAGGTTAGGAGAATAGGCGCGGAATTGCTTTGCACAATTCCCAGATAGGATACTCGGCTGGGAGGACCCCGGAGGTATGCGCCCTCCCCTTCTTCTCCACCTACTCCTACTTCTCCACAACCTCCTCCTCATCCTCTTTGTGAGGCTACGAAGATGACGAGGCATACCTATGCCGACGTGGCTAATAAAACCAGAAAGGTCAGCATAGGTTCAAGTAACTCTCAAAGCCCCAGCGGCCACCGCGATCTAGAACCATCCGGATCATCGTCTAGGGGAGAGACGGGGGGAGGGGGAGTGTCGCTCTTCTGCCGCCTCCAGCTTTTATCACGAGCACGCGGTCCTTTGTTAATCGAGTGCCGATCTCGATTCGCTCGATCGATCAGTTCGATCGAAATTTGCCGAGCTGCGCGTGTACCTATCGGTAGCTCTCGGTTTTCAGGCGGTTTTCAGATCAAAGATGGCGTCGTTGCGAACAATCGCGTTTTTCCATCTCTAATTCGATGCTCGGATTCCCTTAATTACGCCGGTCGTTTTCCCGCTTCTCGCGATGCGCGGGTTAGTTAGCGATTTATCGGGAGGTGTCGTTCACCTTTTCGTTCGTTCCTTCGTTGCTCCGCGTCGCTTCGTTCTTTCTTTCTGACTTATTATTATTAGCTCCGTGTCGAACCGCGCGAATTTATTGCATTCCCTCGTTGCTCCTCGCAGTTTTCTGCAGCGCGAAGCTCAGACCCGACGCGCCCGTCCTGCCGCATGAATCACCGGCAAGGCAAAGGCAAAGGCAGCAAGTGCCGAAGTCGCTTTCATTCGTTTCGACGATTTCCCGCCAATTATCGCTCGGCACCCGCCGACCGATCCACGAATCGCCCGTAAATCGCTCGCTCGCTCGCGCGCGCGCGCGCGCCCCCGTCGTCCATTTTTCTCAGCCTCGATCGCGATCTCGACGATCTCGCAGCGATAAATATGAACGCGGCAATTAGAAGTGGCACGATCTCTCGATCATCGATCGACTTTCATTCTGGAATGAAACGATCGACCGCGCCGATGAAGATCGACTCTGAGATCGGCGGCGAGTGACACGCCCCTCGCCGATCGTCCAGCGCGATGAAAACTCGCCTCCAGTCCGCGGAGGGACGAGGAACGCCCGAAGATCATTCGCACACTCAACGAGACGATGATCCATCGCGCGATCCGCGTCTGGGGCGCGTACGAAAATCACGGGGATTTGCATGCCGGTCGCATGATCCGGTTGACGACGCACCGATCATCGCGGTTGACGCTCTGCGAGTAGCAATAGCGCGAGGCGCGAACCGCAATTACCGGCTGCACGGTTGTCGTCGAGTGGCAATTAGCGCCAACGAGGGTCCCGAGAGTGGAGAACGTGTTCCCGTGGGAGAGCAAACGGTTCACCAGGTCAATTTCGGCGACTCGATGATTCTCGAGGGACGAACTTTTTTCCACGGGGGGATGAAATCGCGAGGACGACAGCGGGGAATGGACGATGACGTCAGAGGGAAAGAGGGTGACCTCGTGATAAGGACTCTGCCCCTTTCGCGGCCGACAGTCTCCAGGCGAGAAATTGCGAAAGGCGGCTGGCATTCGGGCTACTCCTCTCTTTGTACTATCCGCGTGCCCCTCTTTTCTTTCCGGTCCGTGACGATCCACGAAAGGAATCCGTCCTGGAATACTCGGCTGATCGGGTCGCGCCGAGAAAATCCTCCTTTTTTTCCCGCTCCTCCTCGCCGCCACGCGCGCGCGCGCGCGCGCGTTTCCAACGGGGCACGCGTGACATTACTGTCCGAGAATTTTCTGCTTAATAATCGAGTCGACCCGTTGGAAAAGCGGCGAGCAGTCCTGAACCGGCGACATTAAACGCGGAATATGTAACTGTCAGGAGGGATAGTCTCGGTAAGAGGGATAATGGATTGCCATGCTTAATCAGGTGGCCACAAACTGGTGTCCCCCCGCCCCACCCCTCCCCGACTCGCCGCGCCTCGACTCTTTTTCAGCATTACCGCAGCATTTTCGCAGAAGACTCGACCTGATATTTCCCCAGGTTTATCTTCGTTAATTGTGTAACTTCGCTCACCCTTTAAGTATCTCACGTTTGCGAATCCACCAGCTACGCGTCTTCGGTGCTGACCTTTCACCTCTCTCGGTCTAGTCGACATTTGAAAACGACTCGATGTCGAGTCGAGCAAAATTTTTCTCGCCAATGTTTTCGGTCAGATTTTTCCTCCTCCTCCGACGACGACGACGACGATGACGTTTCTGGTTCTCGTTTACGCTCGCTCTCGTTCGACGGAGAGTGGGCGCGCGAACGATTTCGATCTACCCTTAGGGGAGGGAGGGAGGGAGGAAGATTTCGCGATGGTAGTCCCTCGGCCAATGTCCATGGGACTCCTTGACCGGTATCCCTGAGGCGGGACGATCGTTTCGCGATTGTATGCAAAAATATCGATTTCGCGGCTTCTGTTGTTGCGATACCGAACACCGATGGTCCCCTCCCCCTCCCCTCGCTGCTGTTCCAGGGGAAGTTGCAGGATGGAAAGTTTCGGACACGTGTCCACGCGTGCGTGCTTGGAATCTCGCCGAACTTTTTCGTCTCGTCGTCGTCGTCGTCGTCGTCGTCGTCGTCGTCGCCGTCGCGGGATGGTCCCAAGTAAAAATGGCGCGCCCGGTCTCCGTGGGGACATTCGACGAAATGGCAGAAGCCTCGACTTCAGCCGAGGCGGGGACTCGACGAAAACTTGTGAAATACTTGAAATCCGCGGTGCCAGCAGGACCTGGGAAACGAAAGTTGCTGCCGAATTCGTGAAAAAGTGGCGCTGAACATGGCAAACGAGCCTTTAGCGCCTTTGGGTATACTCGCAGGCCGATTCGCTCACCGCCGGAGTTGTGCAATGGACGAGTGCCGATGATTTGCTTTCACTGACTCACCTTTAACGTGATATTACGATTACTATTAACATTAATCGTGCCGCTGGCATTTCAGCGAATTCGCCGAAAATTCGCCAAAATTTCGCTAAAAGTAGCAAACGAGGTCACTAGTCCATCGGCCCGGGAGCGGGTGGTCGCGGGGGCGGCCATTTTTGTTTCGGGCGTGGATCGATCGATCGTGGTAATCATCATTATCATCATCATCATCGTCGTCGTCGTCGTCGTCGTCGATGATTACGTGACCAAATCGCAATCGTGATCCTCCGGGATGCATTCGCTTGTCTCGTAATATTCGTGCCAACTCGTTTTACACGTTTTTCGATAGAGCTGAATGTACCACGGTAAATTACGCGAGAGCATAAATAATCAACGATTTTCCATACTTAATAGGGGAGATCATTTTTCGCGGATAAAAGCTATGGAACCTCCGTAAGACGATGACCCGATTGGGTCTGGATCTACCGCTTTCATCGTTCTCCCGCGCGTCGTACTCCTCTCTTTGTCCGATCTTCTTTTTTTTTCTTCTAAATGATAATCAAGACCAAGACCATTTTAGATCTCGGCTGGCAGTCCCCGGGGTCTTTTGAATATTTATCGCTTTAGAATCGAAGGACTTTCGATGAAGTTTGTTAATTTCATACGGACGCGCGCGGTCCAACCAGGGTTCTCTGCTTCTTTTGACTTTTAACGAGTTTCATCGCTCGACGATTTTACTTCTTTCAGCGAGCCCGAGAGCCAAAGAAATATTATCTTATACAATGTAGCTTAATGATTGCACCTGCGCCATTAGGCGTTATTACATCGATGTTATTGACAGATAGATGCTATCGTCCAATTAGCGATGCATTATCGAATTGTCGGTGGAGATCGAAAATTCTATCGCGCAGAAATTCATACGCTTTATATGCTATCCTTCGTATGCTAACTTTTCACGCATTTCGAGAAAAATTCATTTCTCTCCCTCCTTTCTCGAAAGTCGTCGATCCTTTCTCTCCCAGGGGGGGTCTGAAGCCCCTCCCAGCACTGTTTTTTTCTTTCGCGCTAAAGGGCCAAAACCACCAATTTTTTTCCAATTTTTTACTTATCTCTCTTCCACTTGGGGGAGGGAGGAGAAGCGAGAGGCTTCCACTTTCGTGGGAACGGCGGAGGGTGAGAGGAGGGAAGAAGCAGGATGAAACATCGAGTGAGAAAAATACCCGCGCCGATATCTTTTTTAAGAAAATGTCTCTTCGTTATTATATAACGGACTAGACGGAATGTCGTAATGCGCTAGACGAGAATTTATATTTCGCATCCCTTTCTTTCCGAAGACCGGTACTTCGCGAGAGAAAGTGAAGGTACGAGAATGATCGTCAGTGATCATGTAGATGGGAAAGATTGCAACTTTAAGGTCGGCCAGATAGTCTTTCAGTGTTAGTTACGTGAGACTTCAGGTGCGCAACGTGGAACAAAGCGCACCTCGCCTAACTTGAAGCATTCGCAGGGGATGTCCACGCGGTGATCTTCGGAAGGCTCCAGCTTTCCTGAAATTCCAGCAAAAGCGTCCGTCCGTTGAAAACCAATGGAGAGCTATCAGCGTGAGCATTCTCATCCGCGCAGAAACCGAGTATTCTTTCGGAAGATCGGTAATTGCTCGTTAGGATAAGATCAAGATTGCTTTGCGAAGTTACTCTCGAACCGGCATTGTTTCGAAAGTTGCATAAAAAATAAAACGGACTGAAAATCGCAAGGAAACAATACCGCCTTACGCTCTAAAGTCATCCTTTTCTCATGGCGCTTCGAGCACATCATCCTCCTGAATTCCTCGATAACCTTTTAATAATCCGGCAAGAAGTGGAAAGTGCGTGAAACTCGTATCAATGTAAAATAAATGAACTCCCCCCTCGCTCATGATGATACGTATAATATGCGGTACAGCAATGCGGTTTACACACAATGTATTGCGTATATATGTATATTGATACAATGTAATATTATATTATATTTATTTAAATAATATATAAGTGTTAAATACAGTATAGTTTGTGGCCATCCATTTGCTCCGCCATCTTTGAAGATTCCGATCGAAGAGTTTGGCCCGATGAGGGTGATATGGGAATGACGTTAGGGTTACGTTCCACGAGCGGGGTTAGATGACCAATAGAGTTCAGTATCCGCGTAGTCTTATTGCGTTAGGATCTCGAAGATGAGATATAAAACCTTCGGAGTTCTCCGGATGCTTCGAAGAGAGATGGTCCTCGGGGAAGTTGCACGAGTCCTCGTTAGGTTGGAGTCTCGGAGTTGAGATTTGGAGCATTATTTCGAGAATCTTCGCCTGTAGGGCTCTTCTTCCTCGGGATGTGCCGCGTTGTGGGCCAAAGCGCGTTGGATTTCCACGGGGATCGGCGGGGGGGTAGGCAGGTGCGCCCCACTGGCGCGGAAGCCATTTTCATCGGCCGTGTAGGTGACCACGATTGGGGTACCGTCGGGTGCCGTGTAGCTGTACTGACCTCGCACCACCTCGATCTGTCCCGCGGCCCCCAGATTCTTCACCTCGCCCTGTTCTGCCACGGAAATTCCGTTCTCCGTGTCGTAACTGAAACAGTTGAGTTCGATGGAAACGAAGCTTTGACCTTGGCTCTGGTCCGCGAAGTCCAGGGGGGAACTTCCCCGGTCGAACCATGTCGAGCACCTCCTCGGGCGCGTTCCGGACTCCGGAATTTGCAGAGATGCCGAAAGGACAGCGCGCACGGGTGTCATGGGTGGAGTCCGCGCGTGTGTGAATGCGCACGGATGGGTAGGCAGGTAAGCGTGTGTGGGTAGGTAAGCAGGTAGGTCGATTGTAATTGTTCGATTGCGTAAGGAATTATTGCAAACTGCGCAGCAGCCTAACGCGGCCGATTAACATCAATGCCAATTAGCCTCGTGTCTCTCATCGAGTCTGCCAGGCTCGGTAAAATTGCACACCCTCCGACGACGGATTGGCCAAATTTTTCCAGACCTCCCCCTCCCCCTCCCTCCCCCTCTCACCGTCCTCCGGCAATTATTCAAATCCCGTCCCATAAACCCGTGCGATCATCCCTTGGAATGGCGAGACTCGATTATCACCCGTTTTACCATCGACGCGGCTGTCCACCCACGCGCCCCGTCAAAGACCCCCGGTGAAAATCGCGGCTCGTGGGTGTCCGAGGAAAGTCACGCGCTACTCCCGGCCGAGCGCGAGTTTCGCATCCTTCAGGAATAATTTCGTGCACGGGACGAGCGTGTCGTCGTTACATAAAAGCGAACAAAGAGAAAGAAACAATTGCGAAATAATTACTCCGGTAATCTCCGGACGCATCTTCTCCGTCGGTCGAAGCAACGATCGCGCTGGAACATCATCAAGGAGCGGTGGTTGTCTGTCCGGAAGGAGGAGGGGGGAGGGGGTGATAATTCGTGGTGGTTCCGTTCTTATTTTTCTTCGCCGAATTTCCGTCGCTGGAGGAAGCGAGCGATTGCGTCGGAGGAACGCGAAAAAGACGGAGGGATTCCCCGGTGCAATTCCCGGAGAGGGGGGGAGGGGGGTCGTCGTGGAAGGACGAGGGTGAACTCACCTGTAGGCGTAGGATCCGTCCGGAGCGGTGTCCTGCGTCTGCCTGAGGATGGCGTAGCGCCTCCCGTAGTAATCCGGAGGGTACGGGTACCTGGGGAACTGTGCGGTGACCACCACCACCGCAAGAGCAAGCGTCACCAACTGTGCAAGAACATTGAGAGTTATCGCCTCGATCGGTCAAAGGGTAGACCGCGCACTTTTGACTCTTGACTTCGATGATGACGAACGTCGACGAATGAGGAAAAAGCAAAATGGCAATGGGGGAGGCGAGGGGAGGGAGCGGACCAGCCGAGGAAATCAATTGCTAGAAACAGTGCGAGATACCTCGAGAATCCATTGGAATTTCTCCGGGGGAGGGGCGGGCAGAAAGGGGTGGCTGGAAAAGTGGGTCGACAGTGGGCAGCAGCGAAAGAATTTTCGATAGAAGCGTGCGCGCGCGCGCTTATGAATAAGATGATTATAATGCAACAGGAGACGCGTTGCATTTCCAACTGGTTCTCTCCTCTCTTTCTCCACATTTGCATTCGCTAGGAAGAGTGATCGGCGCGACTGGCGTGTATAATTAATAGCGATAAATTTCTTCTCTAACCAGGGATGGGGAGAGAGAGAGAGAGAGAGAGAGAGAGAGAGGGACGACACCGGCAAGTCGATCCCGAGAGATTATCGAGTTTGCGCCACCGACCACTAAAATCGTTCGATCTAGCGTCGTGGATCGTGATCGATCGTTACGCCCCCGTCCAATTAGCCGCCTGATCGATGGATCGAGCGCGAATCGCAATCATCCCCTCCCCTCCGCCGATATCGAGCTAATCGCGCGAGTACGTCGATGAGGGGGATCGCGTCGAATCTCCTCGGGGGATCCGGTCTTTCGATCGGAATCGCGGAAAAGAGGGGAAGTAGCCGATCGCCGATGATCGCGAGTCGTCGAGTTTCCGTCGACTTGCGGTGAAATTTGTCAATCCACGCGAGGATCGGCGCACCGGCGGCATTTGCATTCGCCATTCTTCAAACTTGACGGCGGTAACGCCTCCCCATTAATCACTCAATTTGCACTAGACTCGCGAGGTACTTAGGATAATCGTTAATGACGGGGTGTCGCAAGGTTTCCAGAGGGATCGTTAGCGCTCGCGATTGGTTTTACCGGTCGACGATCTCCCTCCCCCTCCGAATCTCTCCCTCGCGCTCGTACCCCCGTGGGCACGGAAATGGTCCGAGGAAGGTTTTGCGGAAAAGAAAAAAAAAAAAAAAAGAATTCACTCACGAGAAACTTCATGGTGCCGCTGTAACCGGGAGGATCGTTACGAGAGTCGCACCACGACGAGCCAGAAGGAAAAGTCGTAGAAAACTCCGATAGTTGGCCGGCGAATTTTAAATACGAGCCGGAGGATCGCCGGAGAGACTTTATAGTCGCGTGGCGCTCTGGTTCCGAGAGATTTTCGCCCCGCCACGAAAAGAGGAGGGGCGTCCTAGGTGCACCTCGAGGAAAATGCAGACTCGGGGACTCCCCCGTCGAGGGGCCCGATGGGTACCACCCATCTGGACGTGTCCCCCTCTCCCCGCGCGGCGACCACCACGTCCACTCGCGCCTCTTCTCTTCTTTTTCTCTTTCCGCCACGACCACGCGTTTGGCGCTGACGGATTTTCGATTGCTCAAAAACGAAAGAGTCCACGCCGCGCGTCTGACCCTCGCGCGACTAAAACCCCTTTTTCGCATAAACCTCGAGGACCAGAGGCGCGCGGGTTGCCCAATCGCAAGGACGCGGTAGAAATTGAGCGTGAATTCGTTAAAATCTCATTAACGCGACGCCGCGCGAGTTTGCAGGAGGAATTTCGGTGCTCGACGAGTTTCTTTTTTCCTCTCGCTTTTTTGCGGGTCTTTGGGATCTTTCGGCTGATCGATGGCGACGGCCATCCGCGATGGAGGATCGAGATGGGCCTCTCTCGCAGGGCGTGTTCCTTTCACCGGGGCACGGGGGCTCTCGGGTGATCCTTGCGACATTCGTCGGCCCGTTGCGCTCGTCCTTCCAGCCGTCGAGACGCTTCCCGTTGCTATATTCGCGCTATTGGCATCATTTTCGCCATTCGCGCCACTCGCGTTATTCACGCTCTTCGCCCTGGCCGATCAGCGACCCGGCGAAAGGTCCTCCTCCTCCTCCTCTGTCTCTCGCGAAACCCATTCCCAAGTTTGCGAACCCCACCCCTCGCCCTGCCCCCGACCCCGTCGCACACGCATCATCCTCCAGCGATCGAGTTGCAAAATTTTTCAATTTTTCGCGCCTTCGCGCGCGGCCGACGACCACGCGCGCGTCAGCGGCACCGTCGCCCGATCTCAAGAGGTTCGACGAAAATCATCGACGCGCTCGTCGCGTTCCCACGCTGATAGCGCCGCGATAATGAAATCCCCCGTAAATTCTTCGCGTAGAATTCCAGCGCGTCGTGCGCTCCGAACGTCGCGAAGCTTTACGATAATGGCCGACATTATGCCGTTATTGCACCGCGGAGCTTAGAATTATATCGTTAGGGCCAGAGGCGCGCAGCACCGTTTACGAATGACTCCTCTTTGTTCCACGAGAGAAGCAAATCATTCGCGCCGCCTCGTCACCGCTCGCGTTCTCGTCGCACGACGATCGACGCTAATGACGGGTTTGGAGGAGCACGGGGCACCAACGAGGGGATTCACCGGAGAGCGGGGGGTGGTCCGTTTTTCTCCGCATTTTCCAAATGGAGAGGTCGCTGACCTCGCGCCGAGAAAAGCGATAAATCCAGGAGCGGCGGTCCGTCGCTCCTAATCGGCGCGGGGTGGAGGGGGCGCTGCGAGTATTTGACGTTTGACCAAATCCCACGTGTTTTCCGGATCTTTCGCGATCGAGAGGCGGCAGCGAAACGCCTCCCTCGTCGTCTCGTCTCGTCTCGTCTCGCCGAGGAAAAACTACCATCGGCGATGGCTATGGCGATGGCGAGCGCGAAGAATGGGCCAGGGGGAGAGTCGCGGGGGGGGGGGGGGCGTTCCGCGATAGACGGCGAGACGCGTTTGCAAAAGTGCAGGACTCGCGATGGAAATTCTTATTGTCGAAACACGCGAGCGATTCTTTGAGCGGCGGGCCGCTCCGAGGCGAGGCTGTCCGCGCGGACAATGCTCGTCCGTATCTTCATCGGGAGGAACAGCAGTTTTTAATGTCAAGGCACCTCTGGCGAAGCTTTCTCGCAACACCTTTCTGCGTCCAGGCGCCGAAAGGCCTGTCTACGTGTCGGATTTGCCCTGATCTCGCTGAAATAATGACGGGTACGCGATCGTGCACCGTGAACCGAACCCACCTGTCGTTGCTGCTGCTGCTACCTCCGCCGCGACGCTGAAAACGCAATGGAAATGGCAAAACGCTGGCGACCTCCTCCTTTCGAACCGCAGCCCCGGACCCGGACCCAGACCCGAATTGGGAATCGCGAACTCTCGTCAGCGTTTCAGCGAAGAGTGCAAAAACCCCGAGGATCCACGAGGGAACGGGGAGGATCGCGATGCTCTTGGTACTCTTGGATTGGCAATTCGTAATTCCCGATGATTCTACTCTTAAGGCAACAATGCATCGTTACCCGAGATAATGGCCCGAGACTGAAAGGGTTACAACTTCGCTCTCTTCCTGTACTTTCAATTTTGGAACGAAGGCCGCTTTCCAGGAATAAATCTCGGCTGTGTTGTCCGAGGATATTGATGTAACGATTGCACTCGAACTTGCAATTCCGCAAGATCGTCGAGGAAACGGTAGTGGTGTACGTACACGTTGGCGGGAGAGTTTCGCGATGGTTTTGGTGGGCATGTGCGTGTGCGTGTGTGTGTGTGTGTGCGAGCGTGTATGGTCGTCGATTGGAAGATCGCGCTGGATCCTAAAAGTGGGGGAGGTTCGGATGACTGGGACCCGCGAGATTAGGACGACAATGGGATGATTTCAGGGAAAAGGAGAGAATCTTTTCGATTTGGCGTGATGGCGTTCCAATGGCCGAGCACAGTGGCAACGGACAACAGCCGCAACGTTCCGTGTCGGCGAAGGAGAGAGACGAACGCGCGGCCGATAAGAATCTCAATGGACGATGCTTCCCGCTTATCGGTTTAACGAGTCAGGAGGAAAACTCCGATTATCTGACCTCGCCATCTTGCGCGCTTCCTCCCCGGTTTCGCGCCTGCGTTTTCCTCGACTCCAGGTTCGCGGCGGACGAGGCGTTCGCATGGAAAACGCCGGCAACAACGATCATCATCCGATCCGTCACGGTCGCCGATTCCAGAAAATTCATTACCGCGCGCCAACACCGCGCGTTTACGAACGGACAAAGTCCGGTGATCCAAAATCGCGAGAGAACAGAGAGGGGGTGGAGGGGGGCAAAAGTGAGAGAACATGGAAATTTTGTTACAAAGGCTTATATTAATTATCAATAACAAAAATATTTTAAGAGAAATTTGGTATCTAGTCCAAGGAGTCTCCAGAAGAGTCGTCAGTGGTGATGTGGTGGTGTTGGTAGAATGAGCTAAGACCGACTATAGAACTTATACTTGAGTTTCTGCTTTTGGTGGATGAGCAGCGATGTAGGCGAGGGCGCGCTGGATGGCTTCCGGTACCGCGGGTGGCACTGGGAGAACATCACCCTGGGGCTGGAATCCGTTCTGGTCGGCGACGTAGTTGACGGCTACTGGAGTACCGTCGGGGGCGGTGTACTGGTATTGACCTTGAACGACGACAACGTGTTCGCCGTTGGGTCCAAGAGGGGCGGGCTGGCCATTTTCGGACGCGGCGATGCCATTTTCAGTTTCGTAGTTGTAGTTGTAAGAACCGTCCGGGGAAACGTCCTGGGCCTGTCTCAGGATGGCCACGGGCTTGCCGGCGACTGGCACGGTGGAGTATTGCTGGCCATAGGCGACAGCGAACACGGCGAGGGCCACGATCTGCAAAAAAGTAGTACCACCACAACCCCTTCGATAAGGTTCTCAAACCTATAATTCTCAACAATCGTGCGGAAACACCCCTGTGTGCTCTGCTCGAGAAGCGAGATCTCTCGAACCGCGGTAAATTAAAAGTTAGAAAATAAAAAAGAGAGAAAGAGAGACAGAACTCGATCGTGAGATCTGCAAGGAGATGCGTGAAGAGAAGTTTTAAGCAAAAACCAAAGTAAAAAGAAAGTACTGAGAAAACTCACGAGGAATTTCATTTTGTAGGTTTTGTGGGTGGTTGATCTGCTGATCCAGTGGATGAAGCTGAGATTTCGAGTGTGATTGCCATGAGATCCGAATGTGCTTTTATACGAAAGTCCGAGGCTCACTTTCCCTAGTCGCCATGGGACTCGAAAAGTGAGAAAGACGACAATTCGTCCAAAATCACGCGTGTGTGCGTTGTCTCGAGCGTAGAGATTCGAGGAAAGAGGGGGAAGAAAGACCGAGAGAGAAAAAGAGCGAACGGAGAAAAGAGCGAGATGGAGAGAGAGAGAGAGAAAGAAGAAATGTACCCGGGGAAGAGTCTGATCTTCTGCCAAAATTTATTTGTCGACTTGACCTTTCGCGTTGACTAAATCGATCGGTTATATAATAAGCACGCGTGTCTCCGTCAAAACCTGTTGGCATTGCAATCGACCGTCGTTAAAATCTCCCGGTGTCAAAAATGCTTCCGACTATGCAAACCAGCCGATTACATCTCTCCGCAAGCGTGAGACACGTCTCTCGCTTTGTTCCTCCAGATCCTTTGATATTCCGCTGGTTCACCATATCACCACCACCACCACCACCAAAATCTGACAAAAAACAGCACGGAATATCAACGATTTAAACTCCCATTTTTAATTAGTAACTTGAATGAAAAAAAAAAAAAAAAAAATCATGCTTTGCCTTTAAACGAGAACCAAATCGGATTTACTTTGCCTATCCTCGTCTTTCACATTCCGTCCCGCGTCCTCCTCTTACAAAATATTTATGATTTTAGAAATGAAACTCCTCTGCATAATTCGGTGAAAGAGTGTGTATCCACCGTGTGGATTATGAAATCGACCTTGTCCGGAGGCTAAACCTGCAGAGGCTGTTTTCTAGAATGTGAAGGTGAATAATGCATATCCTTTATAAAAAGAGGGGGGGGGGGGAGAAGGAGGAGGAGAGACGCCTAAAGGTGGCGAATTCTCACCTGTACAGGCAGATAGGTTGAAAAAACAATTAGCGAGATTAATTATGCCCGATGATCGATCAGTGAACCATTTTCGATGATTCACAGGTGGTGGTGGTGGTGAGTCTTCCTGTTCGGAAAGGAGGTACGAGGAATTGCTTGTACTCTGAAAGGCCTTAGTGACAGTTGACAATAGATAGTTAGTCGATAATTTGTTAGCAGTCGTATCAATGGAGCTGGCACGCCCACGTTGAGAAGCATCGAGTTAAATGATCGTCGAACGCTAGTCGGCCGAACGTTTTCAGCCATGTTGCGCGATATCGCACGCAAGGATGGGGACCTGTCGTAAAGCGCGATTTTGCGTAAAATATCGATTTTGCGTGAAACCACCCGCGAAACTCGTCCGTGACTGTCCCCCCCGTGGATTCGATGCTCGCTCGTAAACGTAATCGAAGTCTTACTTCGACTGACGCGCTTAACCGAGAGCAGTCTCCCATGGGGAAAAAATCGCCGGTATCTTATGGGATAATCCTCCGCGTTTTACCCTCAATCCCCAAAATCTCCGATAAAAAGTCCGGGCGACTCTCGAACTCTCGACGAATGGCTCCAAACGGGAGACGTCCTCTCAAAAGCATTTCTCTCCGAAAAAATGTTCGGGACCTTTTTTTCTCCTCGATCGGATGACGTTGACGAGGAGTTGAGAAAATCGCGATAAGGCAGTTCTCATGGTTATCGAGAGTTATCAATAGAAGCGCGAAGGAACATTTCGGAAAAGTTCCCGATATTTATGAGCGGGATGCTTCGACGCACGGCGTTATCGTTAATGATGACAATTTGCAGGTCTCTGTCATTGGTAACGCGTGGAAACCGATCCTCGGTAAGGTAGACCTTTACCATTGGCCAGTACGATGTTGGAGCTTCGTCGAGATAGCGACGAAACCGCGGTTCGAAGCGAGGAAGCGTACGAGAGTCCCGTGGAACATGAACATCTCGCAAAGAAAACCGCTACCTCGTCGCTGGATTATCAACTGTTCGAGTTAATCGCTTCTCGACTGTCCTCTCTCCGATCTTCCTGCAAGATCGTTGAAAAAAAATGTATGGACGGACGCGGATTCCATCCAAAATTTCCCACAGTTCTACGACGATCAAGGACAACGCCGAGCGTGTAAATCCAGCATTATCGTGGCAAATAGCAGGAAGCTTCGTCATGCTGCAAATACAATTACGATGCAATTGTTGATGGAAAAAAAGGAAAAGTAATACGCTACCGAGATAAAAAGGTATGACAAGAATGGGCGAACGGACGAACAAACGAAAGGTACGACAAGGTATGACAAATGGCTAATTTGTTTTGGAGGAGAAAGAAGAGAGCAAAAAGGGGGGTGGGTGAGAAAGCGGACGGATGAGTAAGTAAAACTTAGGGGTTGAACCACGGGGCTCTACCCGAAACAAACGGAAAGTTTACCGCTGGTATTTCAACTTTGGCCGCGTCATAGCAGGATTGGTGAGCCGATGTTGAAGCAGCCAATCGGAGGGCAGGAGAAACGAAATTGGCCGGGAGCAGGAGTAAGCGGAGAATGAAGTTTCGTCGGAGCTGGATGGTACCGGACAGTACAGATAGAACCGTCGTGTTGGATAGGTGGGCGAAAGGGGACGGGGTAAATCAGAAGACGTGTGTAACGTGTATATGTTCGCGCGTATGGAAGTTTCGCCTCTTTTCGTCCACCAACTGGCAAGTTTCCATCGACCTTGATAATGTCATAAGAGTGAGCGCGAGCAAAAAAAATTGCATCGGCCCCTCTCTTCCGACGTTCTCCACCAAAATTCTCCTTCGCTGAATTTCTTGTGCAGTGCTGCTGCATGTTCCACGCGCCTTCCTCAACTTTCTTCACTTTTGTAAGTATACATCCACGACGAAATGCGCAGGGAGCGCACCTTGCCGAAAGTTTTTCAATTACCGTTCCGCGCGACCGTAGTAAGTTTTTCTAAATTTCCCGCTGATTCTTATCGGGCGCGCAAACGCCGAAGCCCGACGACGTTTCCTCGTCGTCGTTCGTGAATAGATAAGAGCTTTGTGAGTTGTTGACAAAAAACATTTCTCAAATGTCAGCAATAAACTGCGCAATGTTGGCTGACGAGTCGACGAGGATTAGGAGCCCTGTGATCGTATTTAAAAATGTTTTCTTTCCGTGTCTTCCTCCTCCGTGCAGCGTCAACTTTTGAAAGCCGATGGTCCTCGAGTTTTTTCGAGACTTCGACCTATCGAACCAGATGTGAAATATTACATTTATCTCGCTTCCCCGCGTAACTTTAGATTTTTCCCTTTAAACATCAGAGAGAGAGAGAGAGCTTGCTCATCGCGACGATCGTCGATGCGTGATTTTTCTTCGCGGGATATTCACGGGATTTGAGATGAGAAATTTGCGTTGCGATGCAAATCATCGATGCCACACCACTCCATACATACAATGACGCTCCGAACGTTATCGAGTAATCGCTGCTTTACCGAGTTAGGGCGGCTTTATTTCGCTATCAGGTTTTTGTCACGTAAAACCATTATCCGTCAATAAGCAAGCTTTGTATAGGTACGCGTCCTCGGAAGAAAAAGAAAAAAAAAAGAGCTGTGTGTTGAAACCAAATGAGGAGAAACTGCAAAACCAAAAGATCGCCAGGCATTTGCGCAAGTTTCAAATATTCCGAGCACGTTGTAGGCGTGTGTGCTCCAAAGGTAATAAGTTACCAAAAGAATTCCTCGAGTCTTTCCACGTGCTCGGAGTTTGGATTTCCATGCGATATCTCCGAAGGTACACCCTCCCCCCCCCCCCCCCTAGGCACGTTCGGATTAGACACAAAAGGTGCCCCTCCGTCTGTCTGTCCGTCCATGAGTTACAACGACGCTTGCAAAACAAACTTATCTTATCCGCTTACGATCGAAACGCGTCGAAGTTCTGGACACTCGCGGCGCGAGGCTATCTTTCCTCTATCTTTGACTATGCATATCGAGCTTATGCGTAATGGGCGAACGTTAAAAACATCGCTTGTTTCCCCGATAAGGAAAATAAACGGAGGCAAGTTCGCGTCGGTAGTTTTCATTATCGGCTTTATCGCTCGCGTTGCATAATTCCCGATCAATGAATTTCACATAGGCACCGAGAACTCCAGCTGCTCCCGTTAGCTTCCGTCCGATTACAAGGAAAATAGGGGGGTCACGTGTCGTCGACGTCTCGTACGTCACCTGAGCTTCGTTCGTCGCGGTACCCGTCGAGCGACGATAATTGCCGAGAAATCGAGTTGGACGCGCGTCGTAATTTTTCGCGCGACTGCCAAAACGGATCGTCGACGCGTCTCTCCGGAAGGAACCAACGCCACCCTCTTTCGACGCAACCCCTTCCTCGCCGTCCCGGTCCGTTTATGGACACCACCGGGAACTTGTCACCCCGGGACCGGACGTTGAATCGTCGATAGCCCCGCTCGCCATGTTTCTCGACGCGCTTCACGACGCATTCAAATGGAACACGATGGACACGCATACCCACATGCGCATCCATTGAACTCGACCTTCCCGTGGCATTAGCCGAACGCGGTGATTATCAGCGATGAATGAGAATTTGATCAACCCCCGGGATGGGTCGATCGGTCGATCGGCCTTCCGTTCCCTCGCGTACACGGAGCGGCGGTGCCAGGAATCTCCGCGAGTGACCTTGAAGGTTTCGCGAGGGTCTATATTTTTTTGTGCTCATTCCGGAAGAATTTCCCCGGGGACGACTCGTTCGTCGTGGAAATTCGACGGAGCGTTCGCTTCGGGGGGAGGTTCCGCGAGGGTTTCGAGAAGGCGAGGGGTCTCGACACGGGTGCGCGAGTCACGGGAGGAGAACCCGGAAGTGTCGGGTTCGCGTTGTAGCGACGGGAAGCTCGTAGAGTCGACGAGGTGTCCAAATGGATTCGAGGCAAGAGGGTCGGTCTTGATAACGTTACTCGTGCTGGTAGAGTCGGTGACGCCACCAGCACACTCAGAGAGAGCGAGCTGGCTTAAGTAGGTTATGCGCCTCGGACACGAGACGATTGGTTATTGGCCACGGAAACTGGTCATGCACGGGGATCCTCCAATGTCTTACTAGTACCGAGAGTAAAAAAATGACGAGCACGCCAGTTCCCTCGAATTTTTAGGTCAACCTCTCTCGGAGCCTTTTGGAATCGCCCCGCGATCCGCCCGTCGCTTTCTGCCCATTGCTCTCGCGAATACTCCAATTGTTTCCAGCTGCGAAAACCCGTCGCGACTACTCTCGAGGTTGACGCCAGGATCGAGAATTTCGGTCCGTCCCTTTTCACCGCCAAAGCGACGTGACTGTCCGTCCGTCCGTCCGTCCGTCCGTCGAGTCCGTCAGTCTTTTTCATTTGGGTCACGCCGTCTCTAGAGCGATGCTCCCTTTCTTTGGCCTTGAATATGAATACGCATCTGCCGTACTTTCATCCATCACTCGAGTTGGTCGCGTTGAGAACTCGCGCGGGTTTCATCTATAAATTATTGCAAAGTGGAAACTCTCGAGAGATTCCCCCCTATTGGAATCGCGCGTAAATCCGTCGGGTCCGTGACGAGGAAATGGCGAGGAGAGCCTCGACGAGTTCTCCCTCGGAGAGTTCGGTTGCTCCAACTGGGAGCGACGAGGACCGCGGACTTTTGCCGATGCTTTTCTCCGCTGGCACGACAGAACCGTCGGAAATTCGCTCGCGTAACATCGACATTTTGGATTCGTCGGCGATGGCTCGTCGCGCGTGCAACGAGTCGAGTTTCCGGCCAATCTGGAGGACACCCGGAGAACGCGGTCGGTTTACCGAAACTCAACCTGAAAATCAACCAATGGGAGACGGGCGCGGGGAAGGTCACCGGGCGAGTCCGAAGAACCGGGAGCAAGTCTCCCTGTAAATTTCCATGATGTTCGTCGCGGTCATTGACATCATCGAACACGCTTTTCCGTAAAGTCCTTGATCGCTCGAGGAATTCACCCGCTCTCACGCCTTTTTGAAACGGGACGATGAAGACGGCGGAGGCGGGGGCGGGGAAGTCTCTTCCCGACTGACGATTCGTCCATCGTCCACCGGTGGGTCGTTCGGTTCCTACGGGATTCGAAGCGTCGAAGCCGTCGAATGAGGTTGATGATAGCGCGCGCGCTAAGTATCGAAAGGTTCAGTGGCATTTGCTTCTTTCGAAGAATCCTCGAGCGCGTCGATGGATGGCGGTAGAGCCAATAATGGATTCTGCGGTAGGTCCAGGGAAGAGTGGCGTCGGCACGATTAAACGGACGACGGCGAATAATCGGATGATTGGCAGGGTCATCTAAGTCGATAACCGCGGGAGCCGCTGGATCACGCGAGTCGTCGACCTTCGATCGGGCTTTCGTTTCGAACGGTTTTACTAAACCCGACTCGCCTCCTGCTCTTTCTCCGGACTAGGAAGATGCAGCCTGCTGCGCCAACAGCAGAATGACGACTCATTAATGTCCGGCAGGACTTTCTCTCGTTCGGACAGCAGCAGCAGCAGCAGGCGTACCTGAAAGCTACGACGATTGTTCTCCATTTTATCCATCCTCGCTCTGCCCTCCTCGAATTTCTATCCGAGGTAGATAGAGATAAAGAGTCGACGGAGTCGTCGATAAATTTCTTTCGCGCTAATCGAACCACACGCGGTGGATGCCATCGGTGGGGTCTTTCGATGGTGGCCTACAAAGAGAGTCGACGAGAGATTCTCACAATGAAATCATTGAGACGCGCGATTTGCGCAAAAAACTTGACAAACTCGCCTCGTTGCTCGAGATCCCTCCCCCGCCCTCTCCTTCGACCTCTCTTCCAGAGAAATTCCGACCCTCCTAAAATAGGAGCTTTCTCCGTTTAGGCGCGGCAGAGGCTAAACTCTTCGCGCGACCTTACGCACTTTGGAGAAAGTTGATTTTTCGCGACCTTGAGCTGGATCGAGCTGGATCGCTCCCTTTAGAAAATGAGCGGTCGACGTTTGTGCGAGCGAGCGCGAGGGGGTCCCGGAGTTGAAACTTGCACCGTTTTATTAATATGGATCGGTCGTTGCGTCGGTCGTTGATAACACCGTTCGAGGTATTTTCATAAGGAATTGACAAATTTTCCTAAACGACCGCCCATTGATTTGCCCCGCCGACAAAACGATTCTTCCCGCGTAATTGGATACAATAAGAGGAAGAGGGGGAGGGAGAGAATGGTCGCTTCTCCAATATCGTGAAAACCTAAAAAAAAAAAAAAACAAAAAAAAAACAGCTGTTCGTCGTCCGACCAAAGTCTGCCGCAATTGGAAAATAAGAGACGCGAGAGACGGAGAAGCCGAAGATAATTGGCATAACGAATCGCTCCCCCTACTTGTGACAATTATTTGCAAATTAAAGTTAGTTCGAGTTAGGCAATATGCTCGAATAGAATGTTTCGACCGGCAAGTGGAGAACTCGTTAGTGCTGGATTTCTTAATTCAGCCAATCAAGTTTATTGCGATAGAAACGCGCGCTTGTGAGAATCACCAATACCAGCGCGAAACCATTTTAATTGACTGGTTTTCGTTGCATGGCGAATAAAAATTTCCCAGGCTTTTTCGAGAGCCCCGCGCATGGGAGACCCAATGAGAAATTTCTTCAAAAATATGCTTAATTGACGTATCCGACTTCTTTTCAGAAAACTCGTTTGCCAATACCTGAAGTGCGTTACGACACTCGCGGTACAAAAGGTCATCGTCGCGAAACGCTTATTTGCTTCGCGAAGCATCGGAGTGCCGCGCATCTTGATAAAACAAACAATTCTATATGCGTCACTCCGTATCTGATTTTATTTGTTTGTTTTTATTTTAGAACTATCTAACAATTTAGAAATTGCCTCCACGGCTCAAACACGGAATTGTGCAAGGTACTCGTGTTTGTCGTCGTCGTCGCGTCGTAAACATGCTCCCCATTCACGGAGAATTGTCTACCATGCACGCGCACGCATGGCACACGGACGTATGCGCGATATTTTGGAGTATTCGTACAAATGGTTGACACGCAATCTTGTCGTAAGTGCGTAAAATGTCGAATCACGAGAGTTCTCGTTATACAATGTTTCTTCTCAGAGTGCGCGCGATATCGCGTTACAAATTCTGTACTTTAATCGTGACTTGGTTCTTTCGTTGTTATGATAAAGCGCCGTTCCGTCATTGCATAAAAACTGGAAAACTCGAGAGAAAAGCGTTCTGGCCTCTCCACAAAGAAAAGATCAGCGCTAGTTTCCCGCGGAAATCTCTTACGCGCATTTCGAAATCGCTGAGAAATCCCGAGAAAAACTTCTCCGGATCAACGAGTACTGGCACTGCTGCTGCTGCTGCTACTACTAGTATTGCTACTACTACCGCTACTACTACTACTACAGACCTTTTACGTTTGTCACGAATTCCACCATAGAGCGCAAGTACCCCAATTCGGATTGATTCGGCTAACGCGAAATGTTCCCGCAATTAATTTGCCGATTGACTGGATCGGGCTGATCGAGTTTAAATTTTTCCTTCCGGCGAGATCCGAATAATGCAACAACAACAGAAACAACAACGCGGCATTTCCGCATGAATGACAACTAACGGGTTAATCGCGTAAACGAGTCAGCGTCGGCTGCTATGGCTCATTCGGTAAAAAGAACTTGAACAGGAAACGTGTAACAAATAAAGTGCATAGACGGAATATGCAAGGTCAAATTAGCAATCCCGTGGCTGATCGCTTGTTTCCCCATTACAGCGCTCACATCCGGTTTTGGTAGTTTTGTTCCTAACGCGGATAGAAAGTGGCTAAAATGGGCTGAGTCTATTGTATCATCCGTGGAGATCATAATATTTGAGGTACGAGCTATCTCGATCTGCCGATAAGGAGAAAGGTAGCAACGATGGTATAAGCATCCGCGATATCATCTAAGACCAGATAAAAGAAGTTTACTCGAGTTTAATCGGCTATGTATATGCGAGAAAGTCAAGTTACCTTACCCACCGCGGATTTGCGCTATTTACCAAAACTCTTCTCTGTCTTCCAGCCGAGCGCTCCACCGGCTACTCGAGAAACTCCCTTTTTTTTCCATTTCTTCCAAATTTTCTTCTCCCACTTTTCTTCCACTTGCCTGCTGCCTCCATCCTCTTTCTCCCATCGGCTTTCACGCACGGTCGCATCCGTCAAAAATCCGAAGCTTCGCGCGCGATCTCTTCGACTCCCCAACTCGACGACCCCCTTCGCTACTGGATCGGGTCGGAAAATCGAGAGTGAGTTTTGGACTCTGAATCTCTAGTCTGATCGAGAACTCGAACACGCCGATGTTCCACGCATTGCGCGGGATCGCGCGTTTCATCCAAGCGCGTGGTTGTTACTCTCGCGGTCTTGGATCTCGAGTTTTCTTGAGACGACGAGAATAGAAATTCGGAAGTGATTTTGAAATTAGGGGAAAGCTGCCTGGGATGTTCGCGAGGCTCGTTCGAGAATGCAGCCGACGACTCGGCGAAGATCCAGCGATAGAAGGAGAGTGTGGGGAAGACACCGCGGGGATGGGGATCATCGGACCGGCCGAGAGACCGCGAGAAGGTTGAAAAGCCGAACGTGTAAAAACTTTTGTCCAAAGTCTATCGACGTAGCGGTACTCGAGATACTCCGTTACACACTCGACTAGCGCCGAAAAGCAAATTCAAGCGCCGATCAAAACCGATCCGACGAACGTTTCAACTTTGTTCAACGACGGACGCGCGCGCGCTCCTATCATCATCCAACGTCAGCAGTGGTTCTCATTCGCCGCGTTTGCCATTCTCCAGAGTTTCACCTACTTTGTTAACGCGCGCGCGCTCCGTCCATGACGTTAACGCCGTTTTCGTTTCTGCCTGAATATTCTTAATATTGCGTAACCGTGATTCGTCTCGCGTACATCGCCCACTTCGCTCGTAATTTCAAATTTCTATTATCCCGTTCTTCCGCGTGCGTCGCAGCGCGTTTTCCTCGCTTCCATTACTTTCATCCCGGAGCGCGACAGACGCGCGGTTATCCAATCTTTTGTCGCGGCCTGTAAATTGACGGGAGGAAGTCGTTCTGCCACGTTCGTATCGCTCGTATCGAGGGAAGAGCGAATGTAACGAAGGGACGGGTCTCATTACGCGCACGCACGCACGTCGAATCGTTCTCGTTTGATTCGGTGAAAATCTCGACGATGGTTTTCGCGAAAAACGACGTCGTCGTTCCTAAACTCCCCGACGAATTCGATTAGTCTCGTGTGTTTAGCGAGGAGAGGAGAGGGGGGGGGGGAGGCGTTAAACGGCGATACTTTTCTTGTTCGTCGATTACCGTCGGGAGAGCCGGAGAATTCACAGCGTCTTGGAGAGCTTTATCGAATCGCTCCGTAATAACTGGAAAATCGTGTGGTTGGCGCTGAACTTGACATCCAGCATGAAATACGCGAGTGTAGAAAGTTCGTTACGGCAAATCGGTGGAGGATGAGGAGGGGGAGGGGGACGAGACGGGAATGCCGTCCGGCAAAAAAGAGTCTCGATAGCTGGATGCTGCAAGCGGAAAGCAAAATAGGAAATGTAAGCGAGTCGCGGCGATTCTAATGTACCGTAAAGAATCGCAGGCCGTACTCCGAGACTTGGTTAAACGCACTTAACGCCCGCGTTAAATACGCTTTTCCTACTTTCATCCCGTGTGATCGATCCTTTCACTCGAGCGCTAAAAAATCCGAGTGCCGCAGCTCCGAATGAAAATCACCTTGCGACGCGTTGTAAATCATTCCGAAGTATTTCACAACGAAATGATGTAATGCGCGCGTTACCGTGTACTTTGCGTCCCGCCATTGATCGACGGATCGACGGATCGACGGATCGATCGATCGATCGATAGATCTGCCGATTTGTTTACCGGCGGCAATTTCCGTGCGAGAGGCATGAGTCGGCCGATTCAATCGATTTGACTCCCCGGCGAGAGGCGCGACATGAGATAAGGCAGAAAAAGGTTGGGGTAGGTCTTGGCGCGGGTTCCTCTTATCGGGCGTGTCCCTGAAATTAGCGCTCGGGGGCGGATGTGCGCGAACGTGTCTAGTCGAGGAGTCTCTTTCGTCGGCTACTCCAACGGTGGGTCAAATAACGGTCAGCCGCCTATTCCACTTGGCCATTCCACGATGGCTTACCACAGGTTCTTTCGCGGCGACCTCTGACTATTAAAGATCTGAGACTCCCCCCCCCCCTCCCCATCCCGAGGGCACGCGTTCCCCGTTGCATTTCACGGCTTCTCTGTGACCTCCGTGGGTACCGGGAATCCCAGGCTCCGAAGGTTCGCTCCCGTGCTCCTGCGATTCGCGTGACCTTGGCGAGGACCGGGAACCAGTTGTTGGGTGGAGAGAGGGTGGAGGGAGAGGACCACCGGAGGAGGACCCTTGACGGGATTCCCCGACGATCTCAGCGGATAAAAATTCGACGGGTAAACGATCCGAACGGTTGGGGGAGGGGGACCGTCGCGAGAGGAATGCGGGGTCCAAAACTTTCACTGAGGAACGTCGAGTGCAACGCTTTTTCGGGGTCTGCGAGGGGTACTCGGGCGAGAAGTGGGTGGGGGTGAAAACGATCGGAAGGTACCATCGACTTTCGTCACCGAAATCCCGATGACCCACTGCGTTCGCTCTTCAATCGGCGGGATCGAGTTGGTACCGTCGACTACCGATGAGATGACGGAAGAACTCGAGGGAGAGAGACGAACTCTCTCTCTCTCTCTCTCTCTCTCTCTCTCTCTCTCTCTCTCTCTCTGAATTTCCTCTCCCGAAGCCGGAAGGAAATAAGTGCGAGTTCGCCAATGGCGAAACGGGTTGATCTCCTTCTTCTCTCGCGCGTATGACCTTCGTGCTCACGTAACTCCATTGTTCCTTTGGAATCTTCTCAGTGCGATCCTCTTCTTTCGAGTCGGAGAACCGCAGCTTTGGCCTCCGCGGGAAAATCCAGCGGTCCACGGTCGGATACTGCGCGTTTAGCTTACGCGAACTCGAAAACTGGAACCGCCGTGCAGTTTCGGAGCTCGAGGAGGAATCAAGGTCAAACGGTTGAGTTTCGGGGTAGCGCCAGGAGCTCTCGAGGCGGAGGTGCCTCGAAATACGAGAAAAGCGAGAACTTTGGATTAAAGAAGGTTAAAGCGAAGGTTACAACCCGCGCGTTCTCCGCGGTGACCCAGAAACTACGAGTAACCGTAACACAGAGGGGGAAGGGGGAAGAGGCGAGGTCGGCAACGCCGAAAATGTCGAGCGGCCCTTTCCTCTTCCTTCCTGTTTTGGGTCTACCGACGAATTCGTCGAGTCCCACGGGCCCTCGTCCTTGTTCGCGCCTCCGATCGAACTTCCTGCGCGCGTGGTCATCTTCTTCGCGGAAGTCCTCGATCGAGCGTGAAAATTCATCGCTGCCGCGCCGCCGCTGTTTGTACTTTCTACTCGCGTACTCGAAATTTCAAGGTCGCCCGTAAGCCGCGCCAGCGAGATCCACTCCCAGCGGCGATTCAGCGGATTCAGCGAAATCAATGGGGTCTCGTTTGGAGCGGTGGAAATTCGCTGGTCCGCTTTCGCGCCGGAACACCCCATCTCGAATCGTCGAATCGTCGAAACGTCGAATCGCGAAGCTCCGCGATTTTCACGGCGGTTGTTGTAACGCGACGCAAAGTGCAAGTCCGCCAAATGTCTTGGTGCGATGCAACACGCGCGACCGCTCTGATGAAAGTTTCTCGTTTTTTTTTCTGTTGCAGGTAACAATACCAAAGAATGCCATATAGTATACCAAATCAAAGATGGCTGGCGTTAAACAGCCTTATTCTACTTTGCGTCGTTGGTCTGGCCTGTGTGAACGGTGAGTACTGCTGCTTTCTTGCGAGTCAAACTCTCTCTGTCTCTCTCTCTCTCTCTCTCTCTCTCTCTCTCTCTCTCTCTCTCTCTTCCCACCGTTCCATCGATACAATCATAATCCATAAGGAACTGGAACAAGGATTCTCCGATGGTCACCGTCTCGGTTTCCCACGCGAGCCAATCGGATCTCGATAAAGCCCCTCCCCCCACCCTAAAGCCTGGTTTGGGACCGAGATGCGCGTAACCGTGGTCGGAGAGCGGGCCCCGGGTCGAGACAATTGCGTGGGACCAGAAGAAGCTCAGGATGGGACGGTACAGAGCGATGAATTGGTTATAGAAATCCGTGCAACCTAATAACCTCTTTTTTCTAGAAAGTACTTATGATTGGTATTTGCACGCAATCGATTACATTAGCGACGGATAATCTGTCATCCGCGGGGCGTGGATCGCGTGACAGAGAAATTGCACGGTTTTCAGGCATAGAATTCTATCGGACTCATCGAAGATTGCCGGCATTTAGCAAGAGCCCCTTACCCCCGTCCGTTTATTGCTCGCCCCGCGATAATCGCCCGTAAACATGTTCGCGAGCTCAATTTTCTCAACGTTTCTAATTGAGCGTGCATTAGAAACTGGACTTTATATCTGCCAGCAGCGATATCCAGAAATAGTTTTTGCCGGTTCTCGGATATCCGCGCGTTGGTCGATCGCGCGAGCATCGCCGATCGTTCGCGGCGCGGAGATTTCGGATCATCAGCGGTGCAGGTCGGGGATTTTTCGGCGCGGACAGCCGCGGAAGGAGAACGAGGAGGATGAGCGAAGGAAGAGGCGGTTTGCTCGCCGTTCTAACACTCGCGTGCTTTACGGTTTTGCCTTGCAGGAAGTCCACTCCGGGACCACAGGGCGAGGATGAGGAGAGAAGCGGAAATTGCGGCGACCAACTGGACGCAACTGGCTGACGAATGGCTGGCGGCCAAAGCCAGGGCCATGGAGAGGATCGACGTCACTCTCTTGCCGTTCAACGAAAACTTCCGCGAACTTCCACCCACGGCGGAAACGATAACCATCAACGCCACCAATACCGAGCAACTTGCCAGGGTAAAATTCTCGCGTCTCTCTCTCTCTTTTCCTCTTTTTGCCTCCGTCGATCTCAATCAAACCACGGATCGTTAAATCGAATCGAATTCGAGAGAATTCCGGACTGACGATGGAATTCGCTGAATGTTACATCGAGGTCTCGAGAATTCACGGTTGGAAACGACTGGGTGGGGGCACTTATGCAATTTGCGGTTTCAGGTAATCGGTTCTGTCGGTTTTCCTCCTTACCCACGTTGATTCGTTCCTTCCTCCCTTCCTTCCTTCCTTCCTTCCTTCCTTCCTCCTTTACTTTCCGGATGGTTAACGCGACGATGTCGCCGGCTCTCACTTTCAGTGCCAAAATACTTTCACCGTCTCGGCAAGTACGGGAATGCAAGCGCGAACCTATCTCGTCTATCTGTATTTTCACACATACCTAAAGTTCAGTGTCAATGACTTTTCCGGAGAAACTTTCGCGATCATTAATACGATTCGACGGCTCTTTTGTGAATTATAGCGCCATTAGTGACGGCAGCGATCGGCGGGGGAGATCCTCCCGGGGTTTCCTGATGATGGGGTACCGGTGTCGGTACCGGTACCACCCGTGGGTCAACGAAGCAAAACGCTCGCGCCGTTCGTCTCCGCCGAAGGTCACGCACGGGACCCCAACGTCACTTTTCGGGTGGAGAGGAAGGACGCGCGCGCGCACGGTGAAATCGGTCGTGGCTGGGGCACGCGGAGAAAACTCCCGATTCCGGAGGGGAGATCGGTAAAGAGCAACCTTCTCCTCCAGGAGTTTCGCGCCATTTTCACGCTGAGGATGCTGGAAGCGATCTCTCGCGGAATCGAACGGTTTCCCCCCCCCCCGATCCGCCGCTGAAATTCTCCGCTGGAAACGACCTGATTTGCAAAAGCGATCGCGTCGGGTGCCACCGATAGAGCCAAGTGCGCGAGGATCGTTATATTTTCATTAACGAAGAGAAAGCGAGTGCGCGTGCGCGGTGCTAAAAAAGCGCCGGCAAAATTTGAAAGTGCAGCGCGAGCAAGCGGGCATCGAGAGTAGTCCCCGTGGAATGCGATGCGAATCGCGCGCTTCAGCCCGGGTCCTGTGGAACTTGAGATCCATTAACATTGCCAATTACCCGGGACGTAATGGAAATTGCAAAATTATAACGAATTTCATGGATACACGTGCGAGTTAACGAGACACTCGCCGAAGTCGAGAAATGGCCGTAATGCAAAATTTATGAAACCGCCACTTTCACTTTCTAACATTAACCCGTCGTCGAGAGAGGAGAGGTGTCCGTCGTTTCAAAGTCGATTCTCCCAATTTATTCGTTCGCCAAAGAAGGGGGGAGAAACAACTTGAAAATTGCTGGGGTGGCGGCAGCGCGGTACCAAACGCGACACCTGCTCGACTGACGCACCTGCCGAGGTTGCTAGTCGACGACGAAGACCAAATGCTCTTTGCTTACCCGACGCTTCCCGTCGAATTCTTTTCAGTACAACTACTCGAGGATGCTGTGGGACATGGAGACGGTCCAGCCGAGCGGCCATCTCTCCGTCTTCGTGGACAAGGCGTTGAAGCTGCTGGACCTCCGGCAGGTCATGATGGAGGTGGAGACCTCGGTCATGTCCAAAGTATCCTGCACTGCCTGTAAAGTTGGAGCTGGTTTGCTTCAACACTACATCAAGTCCGGAAAAAGCGACGAGCAGATCATGGCCAGCATTTACCAGTTTTGCGTCTCCCTGAACATCCAGAGTCCGAGGGTCTGCGAGGGTGTCACCTTGCTCTTCGGGGTGAGAGACGAGGAACTTTGTCCGTAACGGGTATATGGGGATAGGGACGGTGACGGGGAGGAAATTTACTCGCGGCAAGCCCTCCCCCGATCCTCTCGAGATGTTTACTTTCAATTTTCTCAGCGAGATATCTGGGAAAGTTGGAGTGCCTAAAGTAATTTCAAGTGTTGCGCAAGACTTGTCAATTTGCCGAGAGACTCATGTCGCAATGTTTCTCCTTTAAAGCGAGAGGTGATCTACGTACTGAAGCAAGTAAACATGGGACCGACGCAGATTTGCAGCTTTGTGATTGGCGACGCCTGCGAGGACGCGTACAACCCACAGCACGAGTGGGAAGTCGCCTTCCCGCCAGTTAAGAAGCCCCCGATTAAACCACCGATACCACCTCAGGAAGGCGCGCCGACCTTCAAGGTTCTTGCCACACTTTCTCACATTCTCATAGACGCGCCATTGCCACTGCGCGTCTTCTCTACCATCGCGCGCGACTCTAATCGTGTACTTGCGCGGAAACTCTCACGGGTGTCTCAAAGTTTCTCCTGTTCTCCGCCTTGTCTTTTCCCCCCTCCCACCTCCGCCCGCTCTGCCTTCATTGTTTTTCCGCTCATCCTAGCTGGAAGGAAAAATCCTTCCGTCGAGAGCACGAGGAGCAGTCGCGAGAAAGTATCGACGAGGAAGGCGAGGCGTTTCTACGAAAGGTGGAAAACGCGACGTCGTGACGTCATCGGGTTTCTCCACCCGAGAGGAGTTTTAGCGGCTGCCTCTCGTGCCTCCTCCTTCTCGCGCTCCTTGTCAAGTGTACCGTTCGCGTTAATTTCATACACTTGCTTTTGCGCCGGAAATTCGTACTCCCGATAATTGTAACTGTACCGGGGATTCCACTGACTCCGGCGCTGTGACCTTCAAGGTTCTGCACATCTCGGACACCCACTACGATCCGTACTACCAGGAAGGCGCGAACGCGGATTGCAACGAGCCGCTCTGCTGCAGACTCACCAACGGTGCTCCCCTCACCTCGTCGGCGGCCGCTGGACGCTGGGGCGACTACAGAAAGTGCGACACACCTAAGAGAACCGTTGACCACATGCTCAAGCACATTGCCGACACACACTCGGTAATTCATTCAAATGTTATGCTACTGTTGCACGGTAATTGTGCTCAAACATAACGGGGCACCATCATCGCCGCCGTGACCTCCGCCGCCGCCGCCGCCGCGCCATCGGTGAAGCTGTTAGCGTTTGCTAAATGCCCCCTCCCCCCGCCTCTTTTCCCCTTTCCAGGACATAGACTACATACTGTGGACCGGCGATCTACCACCGCACGATGTGTGGAATCAGACCAGAGAGGAGAACCTGAAGATTCTTCGGGAGACCGTTAACCAAATGGTGGAGATGTTCCCGGGAGTCCCGATCTTCCCGGCCTTGGGCAATCACGAGTCGGCACCCGTGAATAGTTTTCCGCCGCCCTTCGTCCCGGAGGAAAACGGCATTTCGTGGCTCTACGACGAAGTGGACAAACAGTGGAGGCGCTGGTTACCAGCCGGGGTGTCTCACACCGTTCGACGAGGTGCCTTCTACTCCGTCTTGGTGAGGCCGGGTTTCAGGATCCTCTCGGTCAACATGAACTACTGCAACAACAAAAACTGGTGGTTGCTTATCAACAGCACCGATCCGGTCAACGAGCTCCAATGGCTCGTCTACGAGTTGCAAGGTGCCGAGATGAACGGTGAGAAGGTTCACATCATTGGACACATCCCACCGGGACACTCGGACTGCCTGAAGGTCTGGTCCAGGAACTACTACCACATCATCAATCGGTCAGTGGCAAAATGGCGAACGGAACGACTCTCTCGTCCCGTCGAACGCGCGCGTGTTACAAGATTTTTTCCTCTTTTTCAGTTACGAGTCCACCATAACCGCCCAATTCTTTGGACACACGCACTACGACGAGTTCCAGCTGTTTTACGACACCTCCGATTTGGGGAGAGCCCTCAGCATAGCCTACGTTGGTCCCTCCGTGTCTCCCTACTACGATCTGAACCCTGGCTATCGGATATACTATGTGGACGGTGACCATCCAAAAACAACGAGGGTGAGTTACCCCGAATGTTTCCGAGAAGCGACTGTTCGCGCAAAGTCGAGGCTACTCTCCTCACACTCGGCTTCTCCTTTGCAGCTGGTGGTGGACCATGAGAGCTGGGTCATGAATCTGAAGGAAGCCAATTTATACGACTATCCAATTTGGCACAAGATGTACAGTGCGCGTCAAGCATATCAAATGGCTTCGCTTTTGCCAAAGGACTGGGACTCGCTCATTGACAAAATGACCAACGAGGCATCGTTGTTCGATCTCTATTACAAGTAATTATAAAACACGTATATAATAATGATGATAATAGTTATCTCTGTCGCGCGATAGCGCGAGTATGAATAGACGCGGTAAGAAAACGGGTAAGTTTCGAGAAAAGTAAGTATACCCCGGTAAGTAGCGCATTTTAACATGTAATTAGTAATAAAACTAGGATAGAGAGAGAGAGAGAGAGATTAAATTCCATGAAATAGGAACAATACGCAGCGCTTAATTTTACGCGAATCTTCGTCTTTTTATCTTTCAGACACTATTATAAGAATTCTCCAGTGCGGCCAACGTGTAATGACGAATGTCGGAAGCGGCTTCTTTGTGATTTACGAAGTGGAAGAAGTCACGACAGGAAGGCGCTCTGTCAAAATCTTGAATCGAGAATAGACGGAGAAACGAGAACAGGCTGGCGAGCATGGATCTACAATGGTCTTGCATTATCGTACGTACATGATTGGTGGATTAAAGCATATAAACAGAAGGATGGGTCTAAAAACACTGTACACTAACCAATGCTCAATCTCGACTCGAATGCTCAATCCATAAAATTCTGATTAACATCGATTAACTTTCAGAATTAATCTTTAGATCTAATCTCTCTGTATCTAGCTTAAGCGTTGGATGCCTACCAAGTCAGGTATCTACGCATACCTGGAATTGCACATAATCTAAATGATGTAAATAATTATCATCTTCCTTCTCCTAAAATAATGTCCGCTTCATCCTTAAGCTTGTCGAAAAGACTTTTCATACAGATCTAGTATTACAAATATCGATACGTTTCATGTGTTTCAGAGGTTTCTTTGCTAAACAAATATCACCGTAGTCTCTATTGTAGAACATACGACGTTTATTATTTTTTAATTATTATTTTATGCTTTAACTACGAAGATACATATTACTAAGCTGTAAATAAGTTTTTCAATAAAATAATAAAATGGGAGAGGATTTTTATATTTTGTACTTTTTCTTTTGCGCTCTGTATATTTTCTCATTGCTTTAACCTCAGGTGTATGAAATAATTTAGAATTAATATCGATACCGAGATGGTGCGTATCCTCTTAGTTATTTATCTATCTGTACTATCTATATATAGTAATCATAAGTTTGGTGATGGAACGTAATATGGTGATTTGGACACTTGACTCTCCACACAGTTACAGCATAGTAAGTTATAGTTTTTCATTGTAATTCTTTGCCAAGGATTAATTTCTCTTTTCAATTTACAGAATGTCTGTCGTCATGGCCATTCCTAGATTTGCGTACAATCTCCCAAAGTATGTCTTGGGCCTAGGTTAAGATGAAAAACAAGAAACTTATGGAAGAGATGAAAATTTACAATATTATTGCTAAATTACATACACGGGCTGATAATGGATAATGTTAACTCGAAACACGAAGAATAAATTTTTAATGCAAAAAAATGCATAGAGAGAAAAACTATGTTTCGAGTTTAACAAGTCTACGAGATATTTTCGGTTTCCTGCCGAGGACAGAAAGTAATTTCTCTTCTGCGATATATGTTAGCGCGCGCGCGATCGTTCATATTATTAATTTATTAAACTCAAGTTCCAATAATATTCCTATATGTATATATTATACGGATACTTGAGGCAAATACAATTATAGTCAGAAAATATTATGTAGTTTAAAATATGGTTTGACTATTATCAAAATGTAAATACATATAAATGAACGCTTACCTCACAAATATGAATAGTAATACTCCGGAAAATTGTTTGTGATAAAATGTATAATTTTACAAGAACATTTGACAGAAACGTAGAAAATCAAATTAAATTAAAATTCTACTTCAGTCTCTTGCTATAAAACTATTAACCACCTATCTTTGTAAATATAAGACATCAGAATTGCATCGGTAGTAAATTTATATATTTCTTGCTTTATGTATTCTATTTTTAGTATGGATAATTTGTATTAAATACCTTCTGATTCATACGTGATTTGATAGTGCGATACTCAATTAGAAATAATTTGCGTCGAATATGAATTGTTGTATATAATAAAGTAGAGCATTATTTATGTACATTTAAAATATGTGCTTTAGGTGAATCCTATCATAAAGTATTAAACATATTTTTATACCTCAATTACAATGTGTATTTTATTCTTACCTTTCTTCCTTTCGCTTTTGAGATCCATCTCGCTTTAAAAATAAGTTATCTCCCGGTCAATCGAATGCTTATCGAATTTTAAGCAGCACTCGCTTATACTGTTGAATATCGATTATCACAATCGAGGAACTGTGAGTTCCTCGTGGGTCATGTGAAATTGTAACCTCAAAAGCATAATAATCTATTTAAGTAATATATAATTTGTTATTTATTCATATTTGAAGTACAATAAGTATAACTTAAGTATATTATCTGTATCGTGTATAGGTGTACATTAAGGCATTTGTGTGTGATAAAAATATTTATTTATTAATCTATATTTAAATAAATTTGCTATAAAAACAAAAATATTCTTTAGAAAATTATTTAAAACAATGTCTCAACCATGTGCCGATATTATAGGAGATATAGAAGATTTAATAAGCTCCCAAGATATTACACCAAAAGAAAGATATAGCACACGAAAACATGTTACAATTCGTTCAAAACGTAAACAAAAGGAGGAACCCTTAGAGCCTCCAGTTTTAACGAGCATTGTACCTGGAACACAAACAATTTATGTTAAAACATGGGGTTGTACACATAATAGTTCAGACAGTGAGTATATGGCTGGTCAGCTATCAACTTATGGATATAAATTAACAGATGACAAAATGAAAGCTGATTTATGGCTTTTAAATTCATGTACCGTAAAAAGTCCAGCAGAAGATCATTTTCGAAATGAAATAACAGCAGCAAAGGATGCTGGAAAACACGTTGTAGTTGCTGGGTATATATTTCTTCTTCTCTTATTTATTGATTTATACATATATATATACATATATTAAACTTTTATAATATTTTATACTACAGGTGCGTACCTCAAGGTGCTCCAAAGTCATCGTTTCTTCATGGTCTAAGTGTAATTGGAGTACAACAAATTGATAGAGTTATCGAAGTAGTTGAAGAAACCCTAAAAGGCCATTCGGTTCGATTCTTAGGTCAAAAGAAAGAATCAGGGAAAAAGATAGGTGGTGCTTCTCTTAGCTTACCTAAAGTAAGAAGAAATCCTCTGATAGAGATTATAGCTATCAATACAGGATGTTTAAATCAATGTACATACTGTAAAACGAAACATGCGAGAGGCGAGCTCGGTAGTTATCCGCCTGAAGAAATTATAGCAAGAGCTAAGCAAGCTTTTGACGACAGTGTTTGCGAGTTGTGGCTAACATCCGAAGATACTGGTACATATGGTAGAGATATAGGAACCAGCTTACCTGAATTACTTTGGAGACTAGTTGATATAATACCTAAAAACTGTATGATGAGGATAGGAATGACTAATCCTCCATACATTTTAGAGCACTTGGAAGAAATGAGTAAAATCTTACAGCATCCAAGGGTTTATAGCTTTTTACATGTGCCAGTACAATCAGGCAGCGACCAAGTTTTAGCAGATATGCGAAGAGAGTATACACGAGCGGATTTTGAACATGTAGTAGATTTCTTATATGAACGCGTTCCTGGTCTTACCATTGCTACCGATATTATATGCGGTTTTCCCACAGAAACTGATGCAGATTTTGACGAAACCATGAAATTGTGTGAAAAGTACAAATTTCCTAGTTTGTTTATAAATCAATTCTTTCCGAGACCGGGAACTCCAGCTGCGAGAATGCCAAAAGTGCCTACGCAAGAAGTTAAAACGAGAACCAAAAAGCTATCCGAGTTTTTCCAATCTTACGAACCTTATAATCATAAACTTGGTTTAACGCAGCAAGTCCTTGTTACAGAACTTTCTCATGACAGAAAGCACTATGTAGGGCATAATAAATTTTATGAACAAGTTTTAGTTCCTAAGGAAGAGAAATATTTAGGAAAAATGATAACTGTAAAAATAATAGATGCAACGAAACATTCAATGAAGGGAGAACCGATAAGTGGCATCGGTTTACTTGTCATCGAATTATTATCGATTCTAGAGAAACAATATTTTAAAATATCGATAGAAATGAAATTGTCAAAATATAAATTTATAATAATTTTTGTTGTTTTTTGTGCTATAATAGCAAGAATAGTGTGTCAATATTTAAGTGCTTAGTGCACTTTGGGAATTCTAAAAACTTTTTTACATATAACAAATAAAATTTTTTCACAATTAATTTGAAGTCTTAATTTCTCTCCAATTGATACAACCTTGTAAGGTTTATTATTCGAAATGTTAACATTACTTCTTTAGGAACAGGGTATAAAAAATATACAGTCATTCAGTTTGCATAAAAATTTATATTAAAATTTTGAGTACAGGAACTACCCTGAGAGGGTTTACAACTTTTGTTTAATACTTTTGTTGATACACCAATTTGTTTTGAGGAAACACACGAAACAAGACTTTTCGGTAACACGAAGATATATTTATACAAAATACGAGAATCATTTAATTACAAAAATATATCTAAAGACATAAAAATGAAAATTGAGCATTATTACACATTAATGTATCTTTCAACAAACAGTATATAAAACCTCTTTGCGCGCATGCGTTTGGTATTAAGATTTTATTTATCTATTATAAATTACTAATTTTTTTAAATTACTCCCACTTATAGATGCATTTTTTTGGTATTACCCTATTAATACTAAATTTTTTTTTATTATACAACTTCATTTCTTCATAGACAACACATGAGCTCCCAAACACATTTCCTGAGTATTTGACCATTGCAAATGGGTATTCTCACAGGAAATTTTATTAGAGAGTAAAACTTGGTGTAATAATTGACCGGCAGTCTTCAATTTGGTACTGAGATAAAACTGAAGTATTGTTTGTTTGTTAAATTCATTCTAAATGATCTATTCAAGGAGCAAATGAACTATTTTTCTCAGATCTTATTTTCGATAATATCAAATCATTAATACTAAACTTAAGTTAAGACTACGATATTTATAAAAACATTCTTAAATGCTAATTTTGAATTTTAAGTAAAAAATAAAGGGCTTAAGAAAAGTATTACAAATAATATTGATCGCCTTAGATTTACTTAATTTTTTAATTTTATGATTATCGGTACTTTCGTGGACCTCTCAAATATGGGCGCATAACTTAATAGCTTTATCGCGAGGTTTATTCGCAGGATGGTGAATTTCACAAGATGATTCTTTTTCCACTTTTCCTCTCTCAATAAATTAATGCGCATCTTAAATTATAATTTTTTGGTCTACCGCATAAAATCTTCTTCCTTTTCTTTTCCTGTCCTTTTTTGTCTGTACCCCTAACACAATTTTGAATTAAGTAGCTCTTAAGCGATTTATTTTTTTTATTGTCTAATTTTAAAAATACTACGTACACTGGAATGGTAGTAGTTTTTATCACAGAAACGTCGCGGTTGTTTACTGCTGAGAACAGTTTCTGGAATTTGACGGAACTTCGTGAAAGAATAAAAATTGAATAATCACTTATGTTTACTTTTCTAAAATAGTTGACTGTATTTAAAACAGATGCTACGCGCGCGATCGATAAATAACTTTTAGGATCTGCGGGAAAGATACAAGGCACTCGTGAAAAATGGCAATTTTTTTTCAAGCAATTTTATTAATTTCAGGAAAATGGTTTTTTACGTTTTTTTTTGTCTTTACGAATTATAAAAAATACTCGAACCTTTATTGAAAAGTCAAAGGCGTATAAAATATTTAAATACACGAGGAACAAATGAAATAGTAATAACACATAGGACAATTCATCACGACATGCGAAAGGAAAAACCGGAAGTTCCGCGAAGAGAGGCACGTAGATAGCATACTTTTTACAAAAAAATTTCCTTTAGGGATACAATATAAAATATATTACTATATGCATACCATTATTTACATGCAGTCTTACACTCCAAAATACGCCGGTACAAAAATAATGCACGGACAGAAACTCTAACTTGAAAAATGGTAGTAATAATAATGTACAGAAAACTGGCTCGTAGAAAATATGGCCTCGAAAATGGCTAATCTCGACTTTTGTCTTACGTTTTAAGTAGATAAATTAATAATGTATTCAATAAACGAAATATATTATGGCAATTGATATGGCGCAACTCGATCATGGCACAGAAAAAGTGTATTTCCTTGCACCGAACGAAAGTTTAACAACTGTTTCCGGTGATTTGTACCGGATCCAAATGTAGTAATACTTTTCGCGCGACCCCCTCGGGCCATAACATTTTCTTATCCTTATACATTTAATGTACGAGACTAGCGAATAAGAAACGATAATCTCTTTCTTAATCATTATCCTAAGTAGAATCAATAAATCTGAAAGAGAATGAGCTCGGAAAAGATAATCTATGTACATCGGTGATACATTCAACGCAATGCAGCACCGCCACCCACCACCACCACCATCACCACCACCACCACCCTCTCCCTCGCAGTTTTTCCGTTCGCAGTAATTCAAGGTAAACCAAAAGTGCCAAACTTTGGGTAATGGAATGCGTCTAAACAATTTACTATCACTGATATCTAGCAAAACAAGAGCGCATAGATAAATTGCATTAAACATATTTGCAAATGTCCGAGGGAAGTTAAGTAAGAGTTATAAAGAATTTCTTATTTATAAGGCATTTTGCACTTGGCTTGGGGTTTACGATGCAATTTCTGCGACGTGTACGGCGACGGGAACGGGTACTTGACGTTTTCAAAGACGAGCTTCGTTAAGAATCGAGTGCCTGGAGCGGGCAAAAAGCGGAATACCCGGGCGGCATCGTCGACTCAGCCCTTAAAGGTTTTACGACTTGACTTTACGGCTCCACCTTCTTTATCCTTTCTTCTCCTCTTTCTCTTCCATTCTGATCCTATGGATCACCAACGCCGCTTTCGCTCATTCTCGTGCACCATCACAGACGGTTTACGTTCCTATACAGTTTCTCTAGCAAAGTAGTAAAATCAACGGTAAAATCAATGACTAAATCCATAAATTCGTCGCATGACTTAAATTCGTTAATCGATGATACAGAAAATGTTAACTCGCTGGAGCAATGCTAGTTGTAAAATCGTAAATCCGAGCACGATGGTGGTAAAGTTTAAACGTCTGTCTCTTTTTCTTTTTTTTCTGTTTTTCAAGGGAAATAATAAATACTATGGTAAAATTGGGCAGGCATGAGTTTTCTTCTTCCACATCCAAGTTGCGGGGCTATAATCTTCTGAGGTTTCGTTTGCTTTGCCTGGAACCGACTACAACCCGTTTGTTGCGTTTTGTAGGGGTAGCGAGAAGGGGTGTTTTGCAAGGACCCGTGTGCGTCCTGGAAGAACAGGACGCGCAAAATTCTATCGAGCAGCCCTGCCTCGAACAAGTTCCAAGATTCTTCTCCACGTTTACGTGACATGGAAACGAACACCTCGGGCATGGCAGCAAATGTTCCCACGGCTCCAATGTTCGACTAGCCTATAAACAAACAATAACATTTGATTAATAATATGAACGAGCAGTTGTTTCGTGCGAATTTTGCATGCTTTTCTATTATTTCTTTTGGTTTCTCTTAAGATAAAGAGATCTCTCTAATTTATGTATCGACGAGGCTGTCGATAAGGAGGGGACTGACTTTATCCCGGCAAGCGCGATGGCGCTCGTGCAGCTTTTTTCCAACTTTTCAAATTCTTATCGAGTCGAACGATGAATATCCGTCGACTAGATTTAAAAAATAATGCGGTACTTAAACATTTATCCAGATAGACATGTGTCTGAGAAAGCGCATCGACGTTATTAACTACGAGTTAAGAACGAGATAACAATGACACTGTAACAGTCAGTTGCATTAGGCCGTATTATAATTGTGCATGAAGCAACGGTACATTAAGCGCCTTGGCATTATAAAGTTACCATGATTTCTATACCACGCGCGCTTGTTCTTAGAATTAAGATAAGTTGATAAACGTATCGTTAGGCTTGCTACCGAGTATCGTTCAAAAGACCACTTTATAACATATTAAAATATATGCGTGCGCGAATCGAGGGGGATTTCATTGGAAAAAAATTGAAAACGATTTCTCCGAGTAATCCGACTGATTCTACTCCGAAAGATTCGTTCGGTGGCTCTTGATTATATTTACACGTGGACTTAATTGCGCGCGCGAGAACATGGAAATGAGCGATAAAGCGAATCCCTTTACCTGTCCACGCGGAGTGAAACTTTAGACTGACAAGCAGAAACCTTTTGGTCCGGTATATTAGAGAGAAATTTTCGGTAGACGAATCTCTGTCCAAGAAATTTATGACATCCGCGCTAAATTATCGGACAAAATACAAGGCGATAATATTCTAACTCGAGATAATAAAGTATGTCCATACGTCACACCGTAAACTATTGGCGGTTTTTCTTCGAGGAATCAAGTACTCCGATATAAACTGGGTAGCGATAAGCGTGCATTTGTCAGAATTGTATACTTCGCTAAATCAAGTTTTAATTAGCGCGGACTTGTAATCTACGTATGTTACTATTAAGTCGACATTAGCATGGACTTCTGGACGGAAATGCATGATAAATGTGCTTGAGATATCGCTAACTGGACAAGTCCCTGGCACGCTGCTGGTCTTCCAGATGAAATATGTTCGCACTTTCCTTTCTCGCATCCCCCCCCCCCCCGAAGCACTGATGAAAAATTAATAAGTGGAAATAGATTTCACGAAATATCATCGACGATCAATAAACCTAGCGATTGATTATGCATGCAAATCGATTTGTCACTAGTTCTACGTACAAATGATCTTTTCTCGCGGCTACCGTGCGTGCCTCGAGTAAGATGTCAGAAACCTCATAGACGATAAAGTGGTCACGGGGGAAAATTTATAGCGGTGACGAGATAAGATCATCGCATTCACAGATTCGCGATGTTTGTCAGCGGGGATCGTAAAGTCCTCCGGCGGCAAGGAACTCGCGCGATCTGGACCTGGTGGTTTTAGAAAACGGGGATTGTGATGCAAATAATTTGACGGAGGGAATCGTCCGAGGTTAATGTCGAGGTAGCCCCTGACAAATTCGGACCATTTGTCCCCGTCTTTATCCGTCCGTGTCCCATTTCGAAATAGCGGCATATTATCTGCAATTCGATATCCTCGTAATCGACGAATAGGTGAAAATTAATATCGGAGAACGAGATAGAGCGCCGTCATATTAATAATTAATATATTCGAGTGGTGCCGTCGCGGATTACGCAAATCACTTTTTTTTTTTTTCCAGTACACCCTCGAATGGCACTCGAGTTCACTCGAGGAGAGTTCGGAGCATTTAGTCCCTCTCGCCTATCGCGTCGAATTAAGATGGCTCCGTGTAATTCGATAGCTTCATCCAACTTTGTAAGTATTGAGTTACGAATTTCAAATTCAAATTATCGTCCGGTCGACTTGGTCTTTTCACGGGAATGCCGATTTCCCAGACCCCAGGAGCATCCCTGGAGTTCTTCTGGACTCTAACGGACCCTGATCAACGGTGACGCTAGGAAAATTCAACGCTGAAGAGTGTACACGTTTAATCAACGACGATCCTTGCGTGATTCCATTCGACTTAACAGTTCGAAGAGAGAGAGAGAGAGAGAGAGAGAGAGAGAAAGTAGAAAGTTCAAGAGAACTCGGAGATCCGGATAAATATTTGTAAGATGCGGCTGCACTAATCCGGCTAATGTCTCGAGATGATATTGTGCGGCATCTTCGTTGGCCATCTGTTCCTTTCTCCAGCGAGTGCATCTCAACTTTTTTTGCCACTTTTCTCCAGCTAAGGACTGTGAGTCACATCCATTTGTGCAGCTACCGCAGCCGGCTCCCTCATCCCCTTTCCCGTGCGACAACAGAGCTAACACTTCGGCTCCTTATTCGCCCGAGACTCTTGCAAGGCGAAAACCAAAAATTCCGAAAATGCCTCCTCGCCATTGCTATGCTAATGCGATGCGTCGAATACTTTGAAAACGCTTGTTTCCTCCTTGATTTCCGTGTCTCCTCTGCATCGACGAAGTTTGTCGCGTGGTGGGTACAAAAGTCTCGTTAGCTTCTATTACGCGGGAGAATTGATGGTAGCGATAGTCCACAAAGCGGCAGGTGCCTTGATCTTGTCCTGCATGACGCACCGCTTTTACACCGGACTTCCTTTGACTTCTTAATCGAATTACCTAGACACGACAATCGACAAGGTCGTTCACGGTTATCTCCGGGGCCATTTTTTGCAATTGGACCAACGGGGATCTCCCGGAACTTTTTCCTCCAGCCTACTCCCTAACATTCCTGGGACTCTCTGCACCTCCTACGGTTCCCCGAAACACTCCGGGATTTCGAGTCTCTCGATGAACCAGCCGTGAAATCTCGGTATGTCCGACTGAATTAGGTAGCTGGTTAATTCCTTGCCACTTACGGACCACCGACCACCCAAAGCCCCGAAAAAACTTCTGACCTCAGTGGGCCCGAGTTCACCAGAGAGAGACCCCGGCGGAGGAATCATCGTGAATTTGGAAATTGGTCAATGCTCCAAAAACCAAGCATTCCCAAAGACGACGATGGTGCGGCGGCTACCGTAAACCGGTGAAGGGGGCAGGCAGGCAGGGAAAAAGACGGTGGTACTGAAACTCGATAGAAAATCTGAACGGGGGTGGTAGGTCGCGGGTCGCGTTTTCCGCATGGTAACGCGATCCACTTGAGGTTTGACCGATGCAACGCGTTCCACGGGGAGGCGCGGGGGAGGAAGGAATGCCTCTCCCTGGAACCGACCAATGTGGTCCGGCCGCAGTGGACATTGGGCTCGGTTCCGGGAGCACGGTTCACCTTTGGAGACGGATAAACGCGAGCGAACCCGGTGAGACGGACGCGCGCGCGCGTGTGTTGGTAACCTTCCTCGCATACATTCGCGATTCTCCGTAAAAGTGTGGAATCGAATTCGCAATGGCCACAGAGTCTGGCACACGCACGTACAGTGGGGGGTATCGGGATATACAGGCGGTTTGATGTATGGACTTGCCGGGATCACGGACGCGCGTCCACTCGTGGACGGTGGAGGTGTGTGCGAGTTTCAGGAATACGCGTGGAGTCACTGACACACAGGCTCGAGTGGGCCAGAGGCCCGCCGGCCACGCACGTCAGATGTATCATTATCTCGGCCTCACTGTTGCCATGCAATTAGAGTCCGTTAATCGGCTGGCTGGCTGGTTGGGCCCGCCACGGCAACCCATGACACGAACTTGGCTGACCGACCGTGAAGGGAGAGCAGCAACGACGAGTTTCGCGCCGAAAGATACGGCCAATAACAAAAGAGTCGGACGGACGAACCGTGCGAAAACCAGCGACCGGAGAAGGAAACACGTAGGAGGATGGACCTTCGCGAATGGGAGGGAAACAAAATTGATCTGTTGGAAAGAGGGAGGGGAGAGACAGAGAGGAAGAGCGAGAGCAAACTGAAACTCCTGGGAGAGGAGCGATAAGCGCGTTTAGAAAAATGGACGACGAAGCTGAAGGAAAATTTGGCGAAAAGAAGAATGGCGATGGGAGAAAATGGTGGTCGATTTCAGGAGGAAGAAAAGGGAGGAGGGTGGAGAGAAAGGTGAAAGGCGATTGGTCGCGAGGATGGCCAATCTGCGCGAGGAGCGAAGCTGGACGAAGACGGCGATAACAACAACAACAACAACAACAGCAGCACGTGGACGCGACGACGAGCTGGAAGTGCTGTGCTTTCTCCCGCCACCCTTTTGGGCTCCTCTTCCTCCTCTCCACCATGTTCCTCGTCCATCCGTCGCTTCTTTTATTTCCATCCTCATCTTCACCGTAACGAACCAAGATTTTTAGGCGGCCGAATGTTTTATGGCCCGCCGCGAAATTGGCTGGAGGTCTTGATCACCAATTTCCGTCTTCGAGCCTCCGAAACTGATTTTGTTTCAGCCGCGATATTTATGGGAAACATGCAAATTTACTCGCTAATTATCCTCTCTCCTTCCTAACCTCTTTATTCCCAATAAATTCCCCCATCCGCCCAAGATGGCGAATGAATTCGCGGATGAGAAGGGACTGGAGGCATCTCCAACTACCACGAGGGACCTTCTGATAATTCCTATGGAGCGATGGGAGAGGGGGTCCCCCATAGCTTTCCGAGGAGGGGAGAGGGAAACAATTCGCGATAGCTCGTACTTGTTTAACATTGAAAAGCATCCGGTGATTCGCGCGATTGGAAGAGCTTTTGACCACGCGCGAAAATCAGTTTACTTCGAAAGCTGTGAAGACGACGACGACGATGAAGACGATGACGATAATGACGTTTCGTGAAGGAAACTATCGCTGGTGCGGAATTATGACTTTCGCCGAAATTCTTCATTGGTCGATAGCCAAGGGAGGGAGGTGGTAGAAGGTGGTGCAAGGACGCGCGAGAGGAGTACCAATGAGATGCTTCCTCCGCCTGGCGTTCATTAAGATCTCTTCGACCTTGAACGAGAAGGCTTTGGGCGCGGCGCGCGCATCGCGCGGGAAACTGTTGCCATGCGCCATCCACGAGGCTCCCATTCACGAGTGACTACATTAGAATGGCTCACTGTTCAAAAATAAATATTTTCATAATACGTTCCTGGTATTGCCAACGCTGCAGAGATCTCCCTCAACCTCCTACGATCCAAGTCCCACCTGCCTTTGCAACTCGCCTTTGGAAAACGCATTAAAATAACAATAATGCGACTTTCGCGCAAGATCGCGATGTGACGCAATGTCGAAAGTTCCAAGTTCCCTTTTTGTTTCTTGAGACACGAGACGGATACGGGGGGAAAGGGTGCTGTGCACTGATTTAACGTCATGGATGAGCGACAAGTTCGCTAAAAAAAAAAAAGAATGATGAAAGTTTCGTGGGTGAAATTCGTATGTTGTGTATTGGCCCCGTACATCTAGGGGGGCACGTAGCGGTCTTCTGGCCATATTATTCGGCACGCGCTGGTCTAGCATAGTTAGCGCGGGAAGCTGTTGCCATGCGATATGAACATGGGAGGGGAGAAGAGCGAGCTCCCGTTCGCTTCAGCAACAGGCCGTCGAAATGAATCGAACATATTTTTTCGTCGAATCCGAGGCACGTAGTTCCGTATACAAGAATTTTGCAAAATTCTCCGGATTTTCGAGTCGACCGACTCGCGAAGCAGTTCTTTCGTACCAATTATGCACTTTGCAACCACCCATGCGTGGGTAGTCGCGCAGGGTGCAACAACACGGAAGGTACGCGATGATGTTGCGGTCCTCTTCGGGTGTCTTAACGCGCGGGAGACATACTTCTACGCCGCGGCATCCTCTTAAAATCTGAACATTAGCGCGTAACGCGTAATGAAAAAATTATTTGGTGCTAACAAAGACCTTTGGAATTTTTCTTTACGAAAGATGGGGAGCAGGGGGCAGGTAGCACAAAGAAATCACTGTTACCGATCATCCAGAGAAAATATTCCGCTATCGCATTGACGCTTTAACCCGAACAGTCGAATTCGAATTATTGACTTTCGAAAGATCCTGCGAGATCTTTAAATGCGGGAATTTTCGAGAATGACGCGGAGAGCGAAGGCCGCGGCTCTTGCATCGAAATTCTTCAAGTTGCAAACAAAAACAACCGTGGAAGGAGGAGAAAAGTATGGGTGTGATCATAATTTGTAAGCTACACACACCTTTAAGTCGAAACAAATAAAAGTATGTGGAAGCCGATAAACAAATTTAGCTAATGACTCAGACCATCAAGGATACCAGAGGTCCTGAGTGAAAAAGTCTAAAAAAAAAACCATGTCTCGAGATATTTTCAACATTAACAAAATTTCTGCGTTAATAAAAAAAAAATTATTTCAGAAAATTCTACCGATTAATCATCGCACGGTTGACTATCAAAAAAAAAATGATAAAAAGTTCCGAGTGGTGGGAGGTCGAAAGAAAAGACGTAGATTAAGCGAATTGCGCAGTTAGAATCGTCAAGGACGCGAAATCCTGCGTAGAAGAAAGAGAGAGGAGGGAGGAGGTGACAAAAGAGCACCGGTCCTCGAAATGCGTGAAAATCGTCCGGACTGGGGTGGGGGGGGGGGGGGGGGGGGGGGCACACACGCGTGTTTCTATTAAGCATACATTATTCAACACAATTGGCAAAATCTCTCGTTGCGAATTCAGCACGATGCATCGTAACCGGGTAGCAACAGGACCTGGCAACAGGACCGGGTCCTCTCCTTTTCCCCTCCCCCGAACCACCACACGCTTTCTCGTCTCTCCTTCTCTCTCTCTACCCCTTCTATTTCTCTCTTTTGGCTAAAGCACCGCGTCACTCGCTTTCTCGATCGACGATCGTTTAATGGAAACCTATGGATTTCGACAGCCTCTTCCGCAGAAACGAATCTTGAAGGTACAAAGGGGGGGAAACATCGGTACCAGTACTGCGCTGCCATCAACAAAGGTACCTACCGGAGGTTCCTTTCGCGGGTTCGTGCAAACTTGAGGAAAAACAGACGGCTAATCACACACGGCAAGTTCACTGACCATAGGAACGTCCGTTTTCTCCTACGGGTGAGCTTGTATTCTTATGCTTATGGGACGAAGACTCTCCTCCGCGCGGTGAACAATATTTTGACTGGATGATTTATAAACGATGTCCCCGCGGGCAAACGCGATTTACATACATATGCATAGAGCCCAAGCCGTGTGGTCATTCTGCATTCGACGAGTACCATTGTGCGATGGGCAAATACAAGTTGAGATCGAATTTTGATATACGAAAGATCCGCTGCTCGAAACCTATACGCGAGCCCCGAATACCGCCCGCCTCTCTATCGCTCGCTAACTATTCAAATGAGGTATTCACTTTTATTTCTGCTTCTCGTACTCCTGGTCCAATTATTTCTGCGATCTATTTCTATTCCATTGGATCTTTTTCGATCTTGGATCCGAGGACGGTTGGTAGTTAAACAACACGAGACTTTCCCTTTCCACTCCAACTATTTGCCGAGTAAGTTAGAAATTTGAATTTTCAAAACCGTGGTTCCCGTGAGAAATCTAACGATTTGGCGACAACGATCGCTCTGTGAACTTGAGAAAATATCAGTGGTACCCTGAGTACATACGAGCGTTTGTTCTGTGTAAACTCATTTGCTTGATAAACTGACCGGAGTTCGTGGCGCACAGTTTATGGCCGTAGTTTGATAATTCCCGAGCTGGAAACGGTACCCGAGGAAATCCGGCGGTAGTACCTCGGAAGGATCTACGAGGCTTATTCACGCGAGGGTCCGTACCCGGTGCAATCGCTCCGATCTAAATTAACGGAGACATCCCTGCGGAAGGACTCGCAGTCCCTGTTCGAATAGCGTGACCCGCACGAGCTCCTAATGGCCCACCAATAGCGCTACAACTATCTACACCAAGATTCCTTACCGGAACTTCCTGCGACCACTCGAGGCTTCACTTTTGGACTCTCGATCCGTGCATCGCTCATTGCATCATTGGTTCCCACCGAGGAGTAAAATATATCTCGACTACTATAAAACTGCGATGGTACCGGGGTATTTTCACCTGGCTCATCGTTTCTCATTATCAAGCTTCGTTAGTCGTGAATTCGAAGCAAGTGGTTAGCGAATCGACCTTTTTGGCTCCGTCTTACACAGGTAGCTATCGCTAATTGCCACCTTTCCGATCGGCTGCACCTGATTTATTCTCGAGCCCTCGAATGCTTAGTCTCGCAGCTCGAGCTACAAGGAGAAACAGGAGACCGAGAGACAAAAGGAGCTTGTTATCGCGCTAAAATGTCCGATTCCGAGATTTTTGCTTAATGCAAGTGGCAAACCCGACGTCCCGAAAGCTACTCCCGAGTAGACTCCGAGGTGTGATGTTGAAAACGGTTGCCGACCATTAGTCACGTTAGACAAAAAGATGCCGGTTCATCGTAGCGGGCGAAAGGTTTGTCGAAAGTTTGCCTAGTCGAGCAAATAAACCTCCGAGAAATCATCGGACGTATAAGTAGCCGGTAGGACTGTGCAAGCAAGAGGTTCTGTACAATCATGCCGAAAGAAATTTGCGAGTATCGACCACCACCTGAGAGAATCCCATTGAAACTGGTCCGATGAATGAACCAGCGAACCGGACGTCGATGAAGTCACCGTAGCCGAGAGTGGTTCATCTCAGTCACTCGTCTGTTAGCCTGATAGGTTCCGGTTCTAGTTCTTCCCGCAGGTTGCACAGGACTAAACCGACGGCTTTCGGCTTTTCATTAGGATCATTAGCAAGTGCCGCGATTTCCTTCCGCTGCTCCAAGGTCACGTTATGGCGATTAGTAGGGCAAACTGGCACAGTGTGCGAACCCACATCCCTATATCCTAGGCGCTAATGGGCAATTCACAGTTAGCAGACGAGTATCGAAGAAATATCATATATCGCTCTAAGTAAGACTTTTGTAGCTCCGTAAAGCTCGTTCCTCTGCCCGGGAGATCGGCAGGTGCATGTCTGCCATGGTTACGATCGTTCCAACAGACATAAACTTTCCGGATGAAATGCAAGGACCGTACGGACCGGTCCCGATGATGGTACCTCGCGCGAGAAGGAAAATGCACGGGACCAATAGCACCGGGAGGGGGTACCCTTTTTCGCCAAGCTTTCCTTCAAGGACCTCGCGTGCTTGATTAGTAAGCGATTGGTGTAGCTTGTTCAAAGATACCGAAGGATCCCTGTACACGATTGTTACATGTACTCGATGCTCGTGGACACATCCTTTCGACACCGGTGTCCAACGACTCATAATTATTAGGCGTTAAAGCGCGTGACGTTCGTTAATGGCAACGCGACTCGTGATGAGAATTATTTAGCCGAACCGTTTACGCTTCCAGCTACAGTTCGTTAAGCCTATTTAAAGACGACCTATTTTACGATAACGTCCAACATCCAGGCTGATTTGCGTTATAATTGCGGACCGGAAGGGACCGCGATGAGGCATATCACAATATTTTTCTTTGATTTGACCGGTACGAACTGTCCGATAGAATTCGGCGAGGTCGACGACCCTCTCCCGATTCGCACATGGCGTCGCGCCTTACGCGTTGTCTAGGTCGCGCAAAAGTCTCGGGGAAAACCGCGAATGGTCGGGGGGCTCCAAGTGGATGCAAGGTCTCGGATCAAGGGACCACTGCGGGAAACGACCCTACGGAAATAAGCGTGACACGGACGCGCGGGTATGAGCAACCGTTTCAAGGTCTTCCGTTATCGATAACGGGCCTCTTCCGACTTCCGCCAAGTCTCGCTGCTTACGGCTTCTCTTTGGGAGCCTCGAAAAACACGAGATTGCGTTCTGTGTACCATCCATGGTCGTCGCTGATATTTAAACTCGTGGGTCAGAGTTTCGTCTATCAATGGAGGAATGTCCACGAGATGGTAACATCTGCGAGATTGGATGTATCGATGCTCGAGCCTTGAGGAAAAAGATCAAAAGGAGAGGGGCAGAAGGAGGAGGTGAACGAAGAGAAGAGAAGAGAAGAGAGGAGAAGAGAGGACAGGAGAGGAGAGGAGAGGAGAGGAGAGGAGAGGAGAGGAGAGAAGAGAGGAGACGCTGAGTTGGCACGCACTAGACACCAGGGGCCACTGGTGACGTAACGTTGTTTACTTTTAAGCTTCCCTTGGCAACAGGTCGCCTTCCGCGGTTCCAGGACGAAGGAAGGAGGACCAGTTGCGGCAGAAGAACCCTGGGAAGGGGAATGGCATTCAGAGAAATGTCGACCACTGCGCGGCCGCGAATAAATTATCTAGAGGCCGATGCCTCGCTTCCTACGATGATCTCTCCTAATTTCTCTACGCGCCCGCGCGCTTTCCCGCCATTTCTCTTCCTCCGCCATGTCTTCGTCTCGCAGCGTCTCATCTCGTTTTCCCGCGGCCAGACTGGACCATCCCCTCGCAAAACTCTAGCATTATTCTAACGCAAACGAAACGAAACAAAAGGAAACAAAACGAAACAGATCCCGACGCTTTTATCGCTCGTTTCTCTTTTAATCGGCGTCGGAGCGAGTTCGGTAGCCGAAAAATCCAACGCCCGCCCAAAGTTCAAAGTTTTTCTGGAGAAAACGTTGCGGGTACTGCGCAATTTCTACCGAACCACCTACTCGCGTGCGATGCCCGAAAATGTCCAGGTGTGCGTGCGTGTGCGCGTGGTAGTGCGAGCGGTGGTATTTGAAGTGCAGGGGCGAAGAGAAGGGTGGAAGGTGGAGGAGAGGGAGGAGGATGGTGGTGAAAAAAGCGGCCAAGCAGCAATACGAACCTTTCGTGGCGGGTCGTGCGCACTGGATATTCGGTTGGCGAATAATAATCGCGCGTAGCGATTGGTTGGCTTGGGTTTGACCCGGTTGGCGCTGATCTCCTGGCGACTGCATAGCAACAAGGACCGTTTTCTCTTTCTATTCTGCGTTCCCGCGTGTTCTCGCTCTTCGAGAGAACCGACCAGCCACCCGTCAGAACGCCAGGGGCGGGAGGGAGCGGGGAGGAAGAACCGAGCACGCGGAGGACCGAAGGACGGAGGATGTTAGGACAGAGAGAGCGACTTCGAGAGACGAAGATACCGATAAAAACAGGCGGTCTCATACAGACACGCAGCAACATAGTCGCAGAGGCGGATGGAAAAGACGGAAATCGACAAAATTCAAAACGCACGAAAAAAAAAATATATATATATATATATATATATACGGAAACCACGGGAAAACTTCGGATTTGCAAATAGAGAAAAGAAACGAAAAAGAGTTGAAAAACAAAAAAAAATTATTTTGACCATAAATTGTTGAACAACGATGAAAATGATCAACGACGCGGCGGGGGTGTAAATTGTTTTTTTTGTAGTCGAATTGATTCGGTGGAAGTTGCATTTTCTCGTGGAAGAGGAAAAAATATTTTTCATATTAAACGGTTGATAGCGCGCGCGTTTCCTAGCACAAAGTAGAGAGTTGACTATGTATTTTGTAGAGATAAAACTGTAGGGTTTCTAGGAGGCGTGAGAAAAGGACAGAGGCAAATGGTAGAAAGAACTTTTTTCTAGCCGTCCCTTCCGACCATTTCGAGTTAAGCTACAATGTGAAGCTATGTGTGGCTTCTATGCGTAGCTACACGCTGTTTAGATTCCTTGTGCTGTTACACAACTCGTATGTGTGTGCGTGCGCGTGTGTGTAGAAGAGACCGCTGTAACGCATAATTCCAAAGTCAACCGAGGAACTTAACTTCATCCTTTATCTCCAGGGACCATCGCTTTTCCACTTCCAACCGCCCGCTACATAGTAAATTTTCCACACTCTGCCCATCCCTTCCATAGAAAATCACGCGTGCGTCCAAAAAAAAATTGAAAAACTAAACAAGAATTTCTCCAGAAGCCGAAGATACGAACCAAAATTCGAGCATAGGTTTCGGTAACGTATATTTTCGAAATCTTCCAAATTCTTCAGTCATTCGCTTCGCCCAGCGTAGGTCCAATGCCACAATGTGGCTTCACCCGCCACTTAACTCATTCCATTTCATCAAGTCTTCCTCCTCTCAATTCGATGAACCCCGTATAGTTACGCATGTAAACCTTAATAAGGAGAAGAGAAGAGAAGAGAAGCGAGAAGCTAAAGAAAATATGGCGGCGTTGATATTTTGGCGCGACAAAAAACATCTTTGGCTATTCCGAAGTTTGGATGGAAATAGGGTCACGAGCAGTTTGCAAAGGGCCTCTTCCTTCCGCGTGTAATAAAATTGTCTCGAGCTTTTTTTCTCCCATTATTTCTGTAAGAGGTGCGAGGTAAATTATAAACGTCAGCGTGTGAATGAGCAATGGAACGGAAAGAAACGAAACGAAACGAAACGAAACGGAGCGGAGCGATTATGGTTGCCGCCACAATGTTGCGCCAGCCAGAAGCCAATGCTGGTCGCTCCAACGTTTTACTTCGTCTCTTCGTCCAACTCCTATCGCATCACATCCTAGCTGTTTTCCTTTTCCAAAGGTGGACGCCGGTCGGATACGCGTGGGGCCTCTATGGGGGGGGGGGGGGGGGGGTGTCTGCGGAATACGACGAATGTTGACAGCTGTCAAGTAATACGCAAAAACTGACACCGAGTTTATTAGAATCGGCCGGCGCCAGAATTTCAAACGTTTTCGTTTAGGCCTCGGACCGTGGAGGATCCGGATGCAAATGCGTTGGGCCCAAACCTTGCGTCAGACTCAGCGAGCGCACAACAACGACGACGAACGCGTGGTGGTATCTCGTCAAAATTCGCTCTGTTTCTCTATGATTCGATGAGTTTTAATCGAGCCCCTGACCGCTTGCATGAAATTTTCATGACCAATAACTCAGCCGCGGTCCTTCCTTCAGATTTTATAGGCTGGGTCCTCGCTTCCAAGAAGAGGAGTCTTTGCCAGTTCTTAATTTATGCCCGATTTCTAAGGTGAACGGATATTTTGTCACGGATTATTGAATGTTCCGACGGTCCAGGTAAACGGAGATTTACATACTTTTTGCAATCAGGGTCCTTTAACCCGATCTCGGGTACTGGAGGGTCTCTTCTCGAGACGCGAGTTACTTTCCTTCCTTTAATTAAGGAACGGGGTCCTATAACAGAGATTTTAATATCTTTTGATGATGCCGATATGGCAAACCAGACTCCTCCGCGACTCGTGTGTTCCATGAATTAGCCGAATTGGACTTGGGGTCTATACGTCGGAGGATTACGAGGTCGGTAACGCGAAGGTAGCGGAATCGCGAGGGACCTTGACCGCACTCGAATTATCCAAAGGGCAAAAACTTGGAGCCGCGTCCCGATCATCGTCATCGATCAACGGAAGAGGTGCTAGATGATCCGTTATGGCCTGTGGTCCTCGGTCGAGTTGGGTTATGCAAAAGGGCCTTTTGGGTCACGTGACCGACGGTCATGTGGAACGTGACGTCAAGAAGTTCCAGTGCAATCGAAGGACCAGTTCAACTTGGCCACACGAACACGCGTGTACGCGCGCGCGCGTCAGCCGGATGCGATCCGTTTGCTCATGAGGGCGCCAAACTCTACCTGATGATCCAGGGTAGGAAAATTTTCACAACATCGGTGCTGGGTAGGTCTGGCCTTTTCCCAGAATAGAAACCCAGAACCCGACTCCTTCCAACAAGATCGGATCAAGAATCGCCGACGAAGAAATGGAAGGGGCCCCTCGGCCCATTGGCCATCTTGGAATTTTCAGCAAAAGCATTATACGGTTTTCCCTAAAGACCTCCATTTTCTCGAGCTTGTAAATTCCGAGAAAAATTATTACTTCTAGAGCTTGTCGAGCGATAACAATTTGGTAATTTGGTAATTGGGATGGTAAAACAAAGAAAAAACAGACGAATCCCAACGGAACTGGAGTTTGCGCAAGACTCGAGGAATATCATCGCTTCTGTCTCCTTTAATTTTCTTATCCAAGTTTTCCCCGATAAGATTTCCTCCTTGGGAAGTTTTGCGTGGTCAAAAGGGTCTGAAGGGAGCAGAGAGAGACACTCTCTCAGATCTAGCCGTTATCGTTGTAATTAAGAGTACTCGGGTTCTCCTCCAATCATATCGAAAATTGATCGTTTCTGCTTTTAGATAAGAGTGCGAACGACAAAAGGGGGCGTCGTCGTCACAGAGTGGTAAAAAGAGCGGGACAAAAAGCATTCGAGAACAGCTGTCGTTGCTATAGTTTGGTTTTATCATCCCGAGTAAGGGAAGTTTCTCCCTCTCTTCTCTCCGCTTTGTCTCTCTCCTTCCCTCTGGTGGTTTTCGCCCTGCTCGCCCTTCGCTCACCTTTGTCTTCGTCCGTTTTCCACTTTGTCTCTCTCTCTCTCTCTCTCATTCCCCCCTCTCTCTTTCTCTCTCGCTCCCTCTACCGGCATATTGAGTTACTATCTCTCCTTGGACGCCATTGCAGGGTTTTCAAAGGCAAACCCATGGGATATAGGGGCAGCTGCTGCACATTCCTGCAGACCTATCTTTTCCTCCCTACCCTTCCCCCCGCTACTACCTTCTTCACCAATCTCTCTCGTACCTCTCTCCAATTCTATCTGGACTTGCCGCTACTTTGAAAACGCTTCGTTGAAAAAACTTCTGACCCAAAATAATAAGATAAATCGGTTTCTCTTTGATTAGGGCTCCACTGCCTTCACAATGTAGCCAACCAAGGGATTCGAGAAAGCGCTACCGAAGTTTCGTAATTTCTTCTTCTTCTTCGAGAGAGAGAAGAGGGCAGAGAAAATACCTTCGTGCAGTAAATATTTCCAAATAATCATAAATGATCTTCGTAGGGAGGATGGAAAGAACAAAAGGAACAAAGTAAAAAAAAGAAAAGAAAGGAGAACAAGTGTCCTTCAGTCCCTTTTTAACGAGAGCCGATTCAAACATCCCCCAAGGACTAGCGTACAAACTGGAAGTTTCGTACCTGTAATGGCGGTACTACTTTCACTCGAGTTTGGCAATGGAAAATGATAATGGACGAGAACGCATTGACAAGTGTGAAAAGAGATGAAAAGCTCGGGACATAAATCTTGACGAACGATAGGCAAAGACGTTATCCTGCGTTAACCTAGGGGCGGCGCTATCTGGTCCCGCGGTAAGGGTTAAAGGGCGAGCTTGGAGCCATTCATAGTTTGTCTCTGTGCCTCTGTTACTATGGGAGATAAAATCCGTCGAGAGATTAGAGTAGCAGTAGTACAGCTCGATTCCTATCTCCGGCGGAAATAACGAACCGCGTTAACGAACACGATTTTCTCACCAACCACAAACCCAATTGCATAATGCATTAACCCAGTGGTGGTGGTGGTGGTGATGGTAACTGTGCGCGCACGACCCAAGACATCTCCCGCATTCCTACGGAAAATCGATCCGGCCTGAATGAAACATGAATGGCAACAGGTGAAACTCGCACGAGTCTCAAGGACGCGTAGTTCAAGTTCCCAGGGTGGACCACGGTGCAGCAGCGCTAATCGCACACAATTGGAAGGCAAGAGCGACGGAAGTTCAAGGTCGCGCATCGATAACGGAGTATTATGAGAAAATCAGGACTCTGATCGCGAGGATCATGGGGCTGTCGTCGTTCTCTCATCTTTCCGGATTACACTTAGAGTAGTAGCAGGGGTTTGTTTATCCTCGAGTGCGTCTCTACTAGCAGCGAGAAACGGTCTCTGGTGGGAATCTTGTAGGAAGCTGTATCGATTTTCCAGAAGTTCTGTGAAGCTTCCACTTGCCATGTGTCTCGCAATCAGTTGCCGTTCTGGACTTCCTGTCAAGAATACGGGAAGCCTGTTGCTGTTCGCGAGGGTCTATCAGGCACGTACCACGTAAACATTTTCTGGTATGCTTTTCCATTGAGACACGGCTTGACTTATAAATACCGCACATTGTCGGTTGGAGTAGTTCAAACCGCGATACAAAGAACTTACCCCACTCCGATGAACAACTTACTTTGGTCTAGAAGGCATTCTATCAGAATTTTTCTTTCATCGTCTATGGCAGCGGGGAGGGAGGGAGGGAGATAGAACACACCGTTGCGTGAACTTAAAATTGTGGAAAGGCAAATTTCCTGTAGTCCAAGATGCCACGACGATATCGAGGGTGTTTCGAATAGGAGCGTACGAATGGGTCGACTAGGGTGAAATAAAACGGAAGCACCTGCACCCTCAGCTGTTGCCAGCTACGCACGACAGACCTCTGACAACGCAATTTCTATTTCCGCGCAATTTATTAAAGTTCACGAAGGAGGGATGGCGATAATTAGCGATCTCACCCTATCCCTACCCTGCCGAGCAAAGCGCACCACCCCCAGCCCCCGTCCTTCGCATAGTCCGTTTTGGTACCTCTGGACCTTCTCCTCCTCCTCCTCCTCCCTGTCGTTTCGATGGATTTTCCTCGAACGTCCGCCAGAAATAATTCGACGTTGACAAACTGGTTTGAATTTCAATGGGCTGGAAAAGACGAAGCCGAGGAAAATGTAGAGTTATGCGGCGATGAATGAGTCGACGATGGAGATTATGCCGGAGCGGGGGCTACAATGTGTAGAGCCGTGCTCCGAATTTACGTGAAACCGGAAGGTTCTGATCGCACGGGCCAGATTCCATCCGGCGAGTAGAGTTACTTTGTTGCCTGTATCGTCGCTTTGATAGAACAGCGTGGAAAAGCCTAGGATTACAAGGTGTAGCTCTAGCGGCGAACGTCAAACATCGTTTCGGAGAGGACCAGAGGAGGAGGAGGAGGAGGAGGAGAAGTTGGGTCGTAAGAGCGGGCCGTTGACATGTGCGGAAATTGACTAGATCGCGTAACCGATTCGAGAGAGGCAACAACTGCGCGCGAGTCTTGCGCGTTTTACGTTGGCGAGTAATCGTCGAGTTCCTTCGAGAGATTATCTGGCCCATATACGCAGCCATTACGTAGCTCATTTTAGCCCAGAAATGTAAACGGTTGGTCGTCCTGCGAGCCGTTGCAGCTACTTTATGCTCCGCGATGCGTGGAGGTGGTGCACCTGGCCAGGTGCTAGAAAAACGGGTTGCGAACACGCGATATGTGGACTCTCCGATAAGGATTTTTCCAAATCGAAATACGCGCTCAATCGAGACACTCCTCCGCAAATATTGATCCGAGCCTTTTGAAATCTCCGACCGGAAAAGGTCTTCCGCAGCGAAGCGAACCTATTCGCGGTGGTAACGGAGGGGGAGGGAGGGGGTTGATCAAATTGCAGTATCAGTCAAGGTATTTGCTCCCCCCCCCCCGAAGTTGAGGGAAAAATGACATTTTTATAATCAACTTTACGATTTCTCAATAATTTCGAGGTGGCCGAGAAGAAGAGGGTGAGAGAGAGCAGCGAGTTCCAAAGTATTCTCACAGACCGCAAAAGTCCGGTGGGGATGCATCAACGTCCAGACGTGATTTTCGGGTCATCGAGATCAGCCGCGGTTGCGGTTGGCTCCTCGACCACCGGAAAAAGGGCCTCCGAAGGAACGGGCAGGAACTTCGGCCGAAGTCAGGACGGACGACGTCGCGTCGCTGCTCACGACGACCGTTCCGTCGCGCTGCCAAGAAAGGCGATCGTTAATTATGGGAAAATTCCTTCCTTCCGGTAGGACCTTCGATGCCTGCACGATACGAGGCGGGAAGTTCCTTTCCTATTTCGTGCGTGCGATTCCCCCAAGGTTTCGCTTCGATTCAAGCGAGGGGCGGGGGGAACGCACCGAAGAATGCACGTAAGTAGCCCAACGAGGGTACTACTCGGGTTTCCGTCGAACGCCGAAGAACTCGGCACCCCGCCTCAAAAGCGAGCCCCTCTGCGGAGTGGCAAGTTCTCGATGCAGTCCCACCACGAACGAGCCAACGTTCCGCCTTCGTCGCACCCCGTGAGGAGCAAAACTTATCAGAGTCGCGACCAAAGACTGGGAATGAATCCCAGGTAGCGTAGAATTCGCGAAAGTCCTTGAATAAATATTGAAGTTATATACGAGTCGAGTTGCAGCACACTGTAGCTTTTTATTGGATAGGGGTACCCCGTCTAGCTGTGTGTCCACAAGCCAACAGAGAGATACCTTGTACTCCCTGTACCGTGGAACCCACCCCATCCCACTCCACGCCACCACCACCCGGAGGACTTGAACGAAGGGGTCTGTCCGCGTCTTTTGTTTTACTGCCAGATACGATAATATATTCGCATTGTTCCCGAGGAGAACGGCGTTCGCCTGTCTGCTGTCGGCCGAAGTTCCAAGACCGCAGCCTCCGGTGCCGCGCGGTGCGGAACATTCTCCTCCCTCCCCTTCCCCCTCCTCGTGATATATCGACCGTCTCGCAAATCGATTTACGGGAAAGGAACACCGCGACCTCTACGTCTCTCACCCACCCCTCTTCCAACCCCGATTAAAAATCCCCGCGAGGAAACTCCGTGATAGAGAAACTGGATATGAGGAGAGATATCGAAGGAACGTTGGGAGGCTGAAGCGACGAAGCTTCTCCGAGGAACTGAATGAAACGTGACCACCAGAGTCATTGGGAGTCATCCGGAGTAGCCGTGCAAAGTGTTTGAGATGACGCCAGCATCTCTTATCAGGGGGAGAGACAGAGGGAGAGAGAGAAGGAGAGAGACCGTTTAACAAAGCCCCTTGATTCCCGAGGCTTTGCATGCGCTATCGCAATCCTACGCGAGGAGGAATGCGATGGTGCACCTAGGGAGAGATAGGGAGACGGGAAGTGGTGGAGAGGCTGGAAGACAGAGGTAAGGTCGAGCAGGAATGCGCGTACGAGCGTCCCGTCAACCTCATCGCGTTCTCGGGGAGAATTTACCCGCCGCGAGTTAGCCCCAACTTCCTCGATAAATCGCTTTCGTCTTGCCAAGGATCTCTTCCTGCTTCCATTTCCGGGGAAGTACCGGAGGACTCGATGTTCCGGTACATCAGCAAGGTCCGCGTCACCGGAGCAAAGTGGGGATTGGAACGTGCCGCGGGATCTCGCGATGTGCGCGTAGCGGATGTTAGGGTCCTTTAGGGTCCTTCGAGGTAAATCGAAAGTTTACGATGTCGCGTTAGCAGCTACGTTCCGTGTGAAACGTACACAGTTATCCTCGACCGGTCTTACTCGAGCGAGTGAGCAGGGCCGGCGATAAACCGGCGGTATTTCAAAGAGAGAAACAATAATAAATCAATGTCGACGCGAGGATCTCACAATGAAATGCTTAGCCGATTTCATGCGGAGAAGCTCATTTGCAACGAATTCGCTCGCTCGCCGGTGCCAATTTGTTGAAACGGAACGTGGACTACTGTCGGCGAGGATCTCGCGGTGATTATTCATAGATCCGAGAGACGAGGCGGAGAGAGAAAGAGAGAGAGAGTCCGGATGATTGACGGCCTGATCCAGCGAGGCTTAATTACGGTCTCTCCTTCGGGACCTCTCGTAATGACGCCGTTCCTCCGCGAATTCTCAGGTTCACCGGTCGGGACTGGCGAATCGGCGAAGACCCAAGGCTCTCTTGTGGTCCGGACCGGAACCCCGAGTCTGATGGAGGATCCGATGATGAGAGATGCCCGCCGGTTCCGTTCGATCGGAGACGGAGGATCGGTCTCTCGCGTCAACTTCCGAGCTCTTCTTCGGCCTAACGGAGACACCGACCGAGCCGATACGGGCAAATCACGTCGAAGGCAAACACGGATCATCCGAATCGTCAACAAACGCTCTTAGACCCGATAATCGAATTATCTCTGCACTAAAGAGTTTCGCCGATTAATGTCGAGGTCCGCGCTTAAATCTCATCGGGGACCCTCTCTCTTTTTCTCTCCTTTAATGGGACCATCCTCCTATCCGCGGATCCGGATCCTTTTGAGGACCCTGAAACTCCCTGCCTAATGTTTCGCCGAACAATAGGGGGGGGACATCTCGTACGGATCGAGGACTCGCAGGTTTTTTTTTCGGAAGTATTCGAATCAACAGTTTTTGGCAATGATCAATCTGTAGAGATCGTTCTACCGCGTATCGAATATTTGTGCGAATCGATGTAGATTGGCAATAATAGACCATTATTCATGAGTTAAAAAAAAGTGGAAGGATGGAGGAGTCGCTGATCTGACGGTTTCTCCAAGAGATGACGCAATTTCACTGTGAGATCTCGCGGTGAATTGGTTTGCTGTCGTTGAATGATTAATCACGCGCCGCGGGGAGTGCGTAAGTAATTATTATTCAATCAGGGGCTGTGAGATTTTATAAACGCGATGACAACATTGTGATATTAAACCGGTACAAAAGCCTCCTTGATAAGAGTAAATATGACTCTGAAGCATAATATTGCTCGGTAGGTCATTGAGCATTTAACTCGACCCCCTGAGAAAGTCATTGCTGCCTTAGCAGACACATTTTTATCAACCAGACTTGAAATCTCATGGGAACCATAAAGTCTACCTCAAGAATCCGATACTGAAATATTTGCTTAGAAACTAGATTCTATGAAAGTCGCAAGGTTGAACATGAGAGTAAGATAGGAACGATACATGCATAGTTGAACATCTTTCTTTAGGCGATTTAAAATTCTTACCTTAACAAAGGAGTGGAATTTAACTTTGCTGGGAGAAACTGGTGGACTACTCGGTGGCCATGCCTGCTTCTGCCTTTGTAGTAGATTCTGAACCTCCAGCAAATGGCCCTTCCTAATGTATCTACTTTTTGGACTGGTTGGAATCTCAGCTTCCAATTTAGACTTCTTAATAAGCTTTAAATTTTCCTTGGCTGATTGTCTGAGCATTACGTAATGCAGTCTTCTCATATTGGCTCTAGAATCATTCGTACAGATCCTCCTCCAAGACTTGGAGACCATGCTTATCGAACAGAGATCCTGGCCTCCGAGGAATGCCAGAATTTTGGAAACTATCCTCCAGTGATTGCTCTTGTCCCCTAGCAGAGCTAGTATGTCGCAAGTTTCCTTGCCAGTATAATCCGGAGTAGCTCTACTGCGATGCAGTGCTACGGACAGACCACGTTGACTGAAGTCCAGCTTCTTTGGCTTTATATCAGTCGCTATGTCATCTATCACGAGCCTGCTTAATTTCTTATTGTCCGCAGATGTTATGGTAGGTACGCTGTTCTTACTAGTTGGAGAATAGGGGACGAAAGGTGGTGGAGTTTCCGGAGGAGGTGAGACTCTAATTTGAGGTGTACTTTGTGGCACAATGACTAGTTTCATTTCTACATCTTCCTCGATTGGCTCGCACGCTATGAAAGACGAGGATGGCACCGCCGGAGATGCCGGTGAGGAAAGCATTTTTTTCCTCCTGTTGGACGCAGGTGTGATAGGAATCGTGGTTTTCCACCCTTGGCGAGACCTGTTCCTGAGTTCCATACCGAACTCCAGGTACTCGACGCTGCTGTTTTGTTTGTCCGCATTGCAGCACGAGCAATCGAAACTTTGGTGTTCCTTGCCAATACCAGATTCCTCTGAGCTTGACGTTTCCTGTCTGGAGGAATCCGCGTTGATATAATCGGATTCCGTGGAATTCAAGCATTGTTTCAACTTCGAACGATGTCGTAGAGTACGTCCGGACTGCCACAGTTCTGTGCGACTTCGCAGTCTTTTGCACAGGGAATACGACGAAGAGCCTTGGGACCTTAACCCTTTGATAGGCGTAAAACTCGCAGAATGGGGAGTTAAAGTCAGGTAACCACTGTCCGCACTGTCACTGTTCATAGAACCACGGCTTTTGGTCATATTTAGAGATGTTTCGCGCATGTTTACGTTTTGCGGAATTTCCATTTTCGAACCGACGACCCCGAGATTTCGACACGTGTACTCCTTTTTTGAAAAAACTAAGGGAATCGCAAGAAAAATTTACACACTTGAATTCTGAACACGCACTCGCGCCGCGGCAGCATAATTGTCAGTCGAGAGGGTGAGTATCGCGGGGAAACACGCACACGCGGACGACAACTTTCTCCCTCTGTAGACCCATCGCTTCTGCCGCACGCTTGCAACTGTTTATATATTGTTCCACCGAGAGACTCGAGATACTCCCCGACCAATCACGACTCGACACTCATCCCGCCGTCCTTCCGAAGCCTCCTGATTGGTCGGAGCTCAATGACGTAGAAGCGCCATCTGTCGTGGCTCGTCCAAAGCTCATTGCGAAAATCCCGCCTGTTGCCGGGGACGCGTTCGCTGCTGATTTTTCGCGTCAATTTTCCTTTCGCGAGTAAAACTTGCGTTTTTTCTCGAACGGAGGGAATACTCGAATGAACGAAGGAAAAATCTCCACTGAAATTCTTCCGATGAATACCCGAGTGGATACCTCGTCGAGTGTCCTCGGGAAATGACGAACATTCGCGTGTCCGTTGATTATCTTTTTACACACTTTTTCTTATTATCCTTTTTCTCGACTAAGAGTTAACTTTTCAGGGTTTTTGGATTGAGAGATGTGAAGGGAGTAATGAATTTTTTCAACTATTTGAATGCAGAGAGGATGCGCGGCAATTGATGCGCGTCGGGTGATGTGTGTAGCCTGGGACACGAGTAAACGAGAGCAGCAATCAAATTCAGTGAAGACATAACCCTAGTGGTACAAATTTTTGTTTTGGAGGATTATCGAAATCTTGGCTTCGAAAGGACGCTGTGTGTGATATTATTGTTTGATAGATATGGAATCTACTACAAAGTCGAGTGATTCTGCTTCAAAGCAGGCAATGGTTTACATTTGCGGCGGTATGAATTTGTCGAATCTTCATTTTTCCTAACCTAAACATGGAATTAATCGATATAATGCATTTGATCTAATTTGTCGATCGTACTCTTTTTCTTTAATTATAGTCTGTCGTCTTAAATCGATGCTTACTCTTTTTGTCCCTACAGAATGCCATCATGACAACGAAATACGTCCAAAAGATCCCATTAGATGCAGAGAATGTGGATACAGAATCATGTACAAGAAACGAACTAAGCGACGTAAGTTATTCATATAGAAATTCTTAAATATTTTACAAATAATTTTCAAGCTTTGTTATCTGGATATATATATCCCAACGCTCTTTCTTAATTGTGCTTTTCTCGATGGATTTCTAGTTGTGGTGTTCGATGCTCGCTGAAGGGTTCCACTGATGTACGATCTTACTTTGTAAATAAGGATATATGTTTTTATTAAGGATAAGTGCGAGACTGTAAGATTATTAATGAATAAATACAATATTATATCAGATTGACTTTAAGTAATATGTTTTTTATTTACAATAAATAAATTACATTTGCAACAGTTTAACAGAGTCACTGAATTAGGAAGAAAAATTACTGCAACGTTAACAAATTGCTGGCAACTATTACTTCAAAAAAGTTTATACTAACTACTTTAAGTATACGTTATAAAATCTTACTGCGGTCCCATTTATCTGATATTTCTAGGCAAAAGCCTATTTGGTTCGAATTAAAGCGTTTCGCGAAAACGTTTCCAATCCGAGATCGTTTATGAACATAGCAAATATTTACGAAGCATATAACGATTGTCGCATACGAATAACGAACTTTGCGCTTTACAAGATGATAAATATTTATAAAATCTTAAAGTTCTAAATTGCACTATGGTACATATAAAATACGAGTTTGCCAACAATTTGTGAATGTTACTATTCGGAAATATATAAAATTTTAAACGAGCCCTAAAAATATATATAAGGGTAGCAGAAAACTTTTCTTCTGAAATGAGATGTACTGATATTAATAAAGATATCTCTATATACTGTAATCGAAAATAATTCATAAGCTATATACGTTCATCTTAGATTTTTTTTCTCAAGATCATTTAATACTGAATCTGGAAGAAGCCAAGCCAACGCTTCATAAAAATCTTCAGAATGTTGATATCTTGAAGGACGTTCAATTTGCCGTTCGCTATAAATAAGTCCTGACTTCTCTGTGTTAAACCTAATTTAGTTTTTACACTCACCCTATTTTATACATAAGCATATAGCCTAACTATATCGATATTTTTCACAGAGACTATTATGACATGGAGAAAGAATTGTATATGTATATAGTATATCTGTAAAATTAAGTTTCCACATCATTGAAAATATAATTTAAATAACACGTGCTGCTATTTCCGCACAAATAATTTGGCACAACTGGTTAAACTGAAACTATTTCATATATCCACATATACGATAATGACTAATATAAAAATATTTTCACGTTACAATTGAGCAGATGTGAATTTCTCACATTTATAAAGCGATTTAAGAAGTAAAATTAAAACTGTACCATCAGTTCGTCACAGATCTACGTAACAATATTTACGTTGAAAAGTGTGTTTAAATCTTTTAAATATTATGGGGGGTGGGGGCAAGAGGTGTGGGGGAGGAATAAATACTCCGCGTAAGAAGTAATTACTAAATTAATAGAATTGATATGTAAGGACGTTTTATATCACACACGCATTACACTAATGCTATGCTTTCACATGACACTTAGAATATACATATGTATGTCAAAAATTATATGTTTATAAGCATGTGTGATGTTCTATAGACGTTGAACTTCTTTTCCTTTTTTTATCTTTTTTTTTGTATAAAATACCTTCTGTAGCTCAAGGAACAGAGATAGAAAAACCTTAGAATTCTCTAATAAAATATTTACCTTGTGAAAAAGGGTTCGATTTTTAAAGAAACTCTGCTTTAATAGTACGGATCGTTGGCTTGGCATGCTGGACCTGAACTCACACACACCCATGTACTCATTTGGAAGCTCATACATGGCTTGTGATTGTCCTCTCCCCCCTCCCCCCCCCCCCCATCACAACCCCCAATTGATCAAATTAAACAGTATACATCAAATGCGCTATACTATCTATACTACGATGATATCATTTGGCGACAATCACTTCAACTGGACCTCGTTGTATACATTTGTGCGGTCATTCTACTGTTTACGAGTCTACTACCTTGGCTCAAGCACATTTAGGTACAAATTATGATAATCGAAGGTTGATTATACAATAGGAAAGACATTTCGTGCTTGAGTGAGATGTTGACAATGCGCGCTGCATTAGATATAACTTATCGATTAAAAGATACACAATAGCTGTCGCTCTTGGAAGGTAAGTTGCACCTTAAATGTCTTAAACTGGATTAGTGAATCGATTATTCAAACTCATCACTTGCACATTCACAACTGATTACGAAATCGGAAAAAGTAATCTAATTGAACCTCTTTAATATCGTCCCTCCAATGATCCGCGATTGCTTAAGGGAAATGAATGATTTATTAAAAGTTAAATTTTTCTTAATCGCAAGCTTAACTCGAATCCTCGCATCGATAAAAATTGTCTTAAAAAGATAGTTTTCGAATAACCGACACTCTATTCCGTAATCGCTTTATGCTTACTAGATAAACTAATAATATGATATTATACTATACATAAATATATACAGACTAATTAATTCTTTTGTCAACAATAATTCTCGGCTCGTACTAATATATATATGCAATATATCATATACAAATGATCTATGTACCAATCATTCGGATGAACTTTAATTAGTAACATTAGAATACTCTTCTTCAACTTTGCACACGACATTTGCACTTTAAATACAGAATCACATTCTAATTCATTGCACCTTGCATTTCTCATAACACTGTTAGATATAAATATATCGGCTAACGGGTATATTGGAACATGATAATTCTTATAAATTTACGGATGAAATATAATGGAGAGAGACTTTGAAAATCAGCAAGTTTATATCCTCTATTATCGATGATCTAACATTTATAACCTCGATGATGTGTAAAATTTTGATATTTCAATGAAGACCGTTCATTCTCTTTTTAATCTCTCTATAATTTATTTCTGATATTACCATTGATATAATATATCGGTAAAATATTCTTAGATTTCTGAGAGAAAATTAGTATTTTTCGCTGCGTGTTGATATAACTATAGATTATACTACTTGAAAAACATGTTCCCCAAAATATTTGGTCGCCAATTATGAAATATGAGAAAAAATTTTTAATTAATTAATAAAACGTTCTTGATCACACACAAATCTTTGACATGTGATATTCGTTCACTATATTAGAACAATTGTTTTTAAATAAGAGAAAGAGAAAGAGAAAGAGAGATAGGGAAAAGGAAAGTTTCTTTATATCCTATTAAAACTGTCTTAATACACTTATTTAGAGCGTTGGCACTACGTATCAACTATTTTTTGTCTATGTTCCTCTTTAGAAGCACAATTCTCTGTGATTCTTTTTTGAGTATTCTCTTTATCTCTACAATCAACAATACCCCTATCCCCATGAATGTTTGTACTAGAATCCTTTTCGATATTATGTTCAACATAACAATGGGTTTGTATCTCACTTGCAGTGCGCACAATCACTGCGCAAACTTGGCACTTAAATGATTGTAAATTCTCCTCGACAGCTTTATCTTCTAACGAAGCTGCAGGCAAATTTGATCTTTCATTTGTGCAGTATTCGCGTTGGTGCGGTTGCGAAAACTGTGGGTTACTAACTCGGTTGTCATTGATGGACTTCTCCTCGTTAGTAATTGGCACATTGTAGGACCGAGATAGTTCAACATCGGTCACTAATTTTGGAGGATACTGATGCAATGCCTGATGTGGTATTGGTTCCCCTTCATCCGAAGAAGTTTCCCCGCCACTTATAGGTGGGTTGGGGATCATATCCGAATCCCACTGGCCCATTTTACTGGGATCTTTCTCGCAGAGTCTTTGCGCCAATATCTACTCAAAGAGAATCCAATTAGAATGATGAGTTGCCCTGAGATATCGTTAAAGCAAGTAACTCGAGACAAACCTGAAGACTAGTAAGACTATTATCACAGTCCGTGGTATCAATATCATTTAGATTAATGCCAGACCTTTCCATTTCGGCGTAGGTGCCAAATGGTAATTTTCCCAAGCATTCCAATTTCATAATGTGCATTTTACTTCGAAGATGTTTTGCCAAATGCCCGTGTATCCTAAACGCTATTTTACAGTCTGTACATTTGAATGGCCTAGGATTACTCGTGGTAGCAGCTCCAAACGTCGAAGTCATGCTGACCTGAAGTATTTATTAGAAAACACACGTGTCAAACACTCTGCTCGTAATGCAGTGCCTCTGCTTCTACACAAGAATCTCTTGGCTTCGATATTTTCGCTAAACCGAAAGGAAAGTATTTTCCTTCAATTTTACCTTGTTGTGATGAGAAACCGATCTCTCGTGTTTCGTTAAATGGCCCTTTGTCCTAAAAGACACCGCGCAACTCTCGCATCTGAAGGGTCGCTCGAAGTAATGAATATTGATATGCAACCGTAACTGACTAGGTTTACTGAAGACCTTGTTACAAATTCCGCAAACACTGCGCCCATCCTCGGTAACGCTGTAACTACATTCGATAGGCTGAGTTCTTATAGTAGCACCAGACGCTTTATCAGAAAACTAATGTACATGTGTGTGTGTGTCTGCGTGGGTGATATGTGCGTGTGTAAACGAATTTAATGCAGGTAACGTGTTCGCGTGCGACATGATAGACAAGACTGACTCACCTGACGTAAGGTGTTGGGCCGTTCGAAGGCTGTAGAAATTCCGCCTGGGGTTTCCCGTTTCCCGTGGTCGGAGATGGGGACGGTGACCTGAACCCTGGTCCACCAACGACCATTTTTCGCGCTACCGAATGCTTAATGCTGTCCGCTATGTTCTGCTTTGCCGCTTCCATCGCGTGTTTCATATCGCTACCACGTTCCGGAGTCCTGGGGTCCACGGACTGAGATCTCGGGGTTTCTTGAGTTTTGCTGGAATCGCGAATGGGCGACTGCAAGACCTCGAAGGCAGGCCTGACTTCTTGAGGCCTGTACTCCGGCATCAGCCTTACATCTCTGCTGGGAGGCCTTCCCTCAGAATTCACTTGTCGCATCTCATTGTTCAAGGGTGGTGCTATAGCTACCAAACGCATATCTGGATTCAAGGGTTTCAGCTCGCAGCCTGGCGACCTCGAGTCCGGATTTCGCAACTTAAAATCTGGACACGGCAACCTTGCCTCCGGAGTTGGATTTCTGTATTCCTGATTGGTCGGACGCATGTCCCTGCTGGGTGGCGTCAAATCCAGAGTGCGCGGACTTTGACTCTGCATCCTGAAGTCCGTATGGATGGCCCGAATTTCTCGACTAGGAGGTCTTATTAACTCTTGGCTCATTGGATGCAATTCCGATTGTTCCATTTCGCTTATCATCTTCGTTGTATTGTACATTGAACTCCTGTCGATTTCACCGCTCGCATACGGTACCGGCATGTGTCTGCTGTTCACGTCGAAAGTGAAGACCTTCGGTGAGTCTCTCTCGATGCTGGGTGTGTTTCTGCTAGGCGGCGAGTTTGTCGAGAAATTGATTCTGTCGTTAAAGCTATTACCCTTGTTGTTCAAAACGATGTACTCGGCAGCGGCGGCGGCGGCAGTGCGAGAAGCAACGGAATTAGCTAAATTGAGTTCACAGTTCTCAGCTTCGGGATACGATCGGTGCACCAGTTCCTTTTCCCTCGCGACCGTGTCGAAGTCAAAGTGCCTCTTCTCCGCAATGGCGTTGCTCTGATAAATCTTCTCGCGTATCTCCATTTTGACGTCGTCCCCGCTATTCTTCACTGGGTTCTTAATTCTAGACTCTATGATCGTTTGCTGCATTTTACTCGGATCCGTATAGGTCACCGTAGGAATACTGTTGGTATCGAAGCATCTGGGACGCGGGTAATCTTGATGCGCGCTAACGTCTCTCTCCCTGCCATATTTATCGACCTTCGTCTGTCCAATTCGATACTGCTGCTTAAGTTTGCTATCCATCACGTACCTTTCCGTGAGGTACGCCTGCAGCATGTGTCCCTCAGCATCGGGCTTCCATTCTCTACCTTGTATAGGCAGCCTCTCCATGGTCTGTACTATGGTCTGCAAGAGAACCGGCTCCGACACAGGTGTCAAGATATCCGCAGGCTTGGCTCTTGGAACTGGCGATTGCAACGATTGAGCAGTCGGCTTCGTTGTGAGATCTATCGGCTGGGCCAATTGATGCTGAGTGTCGGCACTCGTTATTTCCTCTATCTCAACGTCGGAATCTTCCTTCTTGGAGGAATGAATAACGGTGGTCCTCGTATCCTCCGTGGGCGATCGGGACGACGGGAAGTAGTAACGATGAGACATCTCATTCTGAATGAGCGTTGTACTTTGCGTGCTCACACCCTGGCTGATCACAGGAGTCGAGGTTATCACGGTCGAGCTGACGGTGACGGTGGTGGAGGTCGTTGGAAGAGTCAAGGCGTACGGATACGTCGTTGGTCTCCCAGCGGGTAAGAGACCCGGCAATCTGTTTGCATTACGCTGAGATAAACTGAGGAGGCTTTGCGCCGCTTCGTGTTCTTCGCTGCCCGATTCTTCGCTCTCTTCTCCCTCGCTCTCCTCCTCCTCCTCCGAAGACTCCTCGGTGTTGCCTCCGGCAGCTAATCTGGCAATAGCCTCTTTATCGATATTTTCGTCGCACACCGTCGTCGGTACTGGAACCACTCCAAGCTCCACACACTTTTTGTAGTGTGCCTTCGATTTCATGTGCTTGGTGAGATTACCCTTTGTCTTGAAACTGAAAGCAGAAAGCGCCCGTGAAAATATAGGAGCGGACAGGAACGAGCTTCTGGACCAATCAATTTCACTTTCCACCCACCTAAAGGCACAGTGTTTGCAAGTGTACGGCCTAACATCTGTATGAGTTCTGATATGTTTCTTCAGCATGGAAGGTTTCTTGCACCGAATGCCGCATTCCTCGCAAACGTATCGACCTCGTCCTAAAGAGACACAGAGAAACAACAGGGCTGTCTTTATTCGAAATTTTCCAATTTCAAGCTGCCCCCCTGCGCATTCGTTCGACCAAGAAACACCGAGCAAGTACTCGAAAGTCCATTGCGGGGGAAACATTGAAGGGGGGGAAAGCCTTGAAAATTCTTACCTCTGCCCCTTACGTAAGTGTAATCCTCGTTGCTCTCGAATCCTCCGTCGAATATCTTGACCCTCTTGGCCTTCTCTTGCATGTCGCTCTCGGTACCGCTGTCGGGGCTAGTTGGCGTGGTGGGCCTTTGCGAAGAGTGCGTCAAAATGTCCTCCTGCTTCTTCCAGGCGGTGGTATAATTGAGAGGCCTGTGCCTGGAATCGTAGTGGGCCATGTCCAAGTCGGGCGGCGCTTCCTTGCATATCTTCCAATTGGAGTACATCGATAGGCCATGCTGTTGCGTCACGTACATGGGCTGCGGTCGGTTCAGAGTACAGTAAAATACTCTGGTCGAACACTTCAAGCCTAGATATGTATAGGCATGCCCGTTCAGGTAAAGCTGCCCATAGGATTTCTTTGGTCGCGGGGTGTCCGGGCTTATGAGGGGCAGCGTGTTCGCCGTTGGCGTGATGCCATGGTGCTTCTTCGGCGTGAACGTGCCAGGCTTCAGGGGCAGCGAGGTGGGCCTTAAAAACTTACTGGAATTGGTCTCCTCTTTAGCGGGCTCCTCGACTTTCGCCAATTTGCCTTCGTACTTGTCAGCCTTGACTACCTCCGTGGAGGCCTTCGAAGAGCTCGGCACTTCTGCCTTGCCGGAGTCCAAATTTACGAGTATCACCGGCGGAGCTGGAACTGCCGAGTCGGACTTGAGCTTTATCATCGAACTATCCTCCCCGGGAGACTTCACCTTGCTCTCCGGAGTTACGACCTTGGGTCCATCATTCTCAGGCGGGGGTGGTGGCGAATCGTATTTTGCGGAGGTCCCGCTGTAGACGGGCGACTCGACCGAGGTCCTCCCACCACTCTCGAGCTCCAACTCGTTCACGCTCCAACTCGACGGTCTTTTTCTACTCTCCGACAGGGTTTTCGGGGAGTACCCGAGCTTGTTGCTGCAGCTCGCCGCTGCGGAATTGGCGGCGTTCGAACTGTCATGGCCGTTTGGGTAATTGAGGCTCTTCTCGAATTTCGCGCCCTTCTCCAGAGTAAACTCGCGCCTTTCCCGAGGACTCTCCATGGCTTTGTACTTGACGGCAGCGTTATTCTTGATATGACGATCGAGTTCTGCCTTGGCAAGGTCGCCGGTGGGCGTCGAGATCACTCTGGGCCTCTGGTACTTGTCCACCGCAGTGGCGCCCTCCACCTTGGGATTAGGAACTTTGGGACTGGTCAGGCCGGACCTGGCTCCATCGCTGCTGGGCGCCTTGAAGTTGAGGTTGAGCTTCGCGTCCTTGGCCGGGCTGACCAAGTCCAGCGGCTGTCCCAGGCCGGGAGCATGAGCCACGGTGCCAGCCATTGGACTAGGCGGTGGAACAACGGGGACGACGCTCGGCGTCGACTGCATCTTGACCGGACTAGCGAGGTCCAACGGCTGAGGAATCATGTGAAGTCCTGGCAAGCCGGGTATCACTTTGTAGCCGACCTCGCCGGAGGCTACAACACCCGAGGATATGTCTATGGAGGGTGTCCCGGTCAGCGTGTGCGGTCCCGGCATTCCGGGCACGTAAGGTATTACCTTGCCCCCATGAAGGATACTGGTGATACCCGCTTGCGGTAGGGTCAACGGATTGTAAGCAGTGATACTCGTCAAAGGATTCAGGTGTGGTTCGAGATAGTTGTAGCACGACATAGTTGGGGCTATATTAGGCGTTGATATGTTTGGTATGATGGGTGCCAGTAGTTTCGGGGTGTTTGGCAAGGATATGGAGGAACTAGGCGTGCTGGCCGGTGTGCCAGGAGGTTTGTGGACCATCGTACCACCCGAGTGAAGTCCGGACCTGACCACTATAGACGCCGTCTCGGAGGTCACGCACTTGCTGCTGACCAGATGCTCGTTGGGCGGGGAATTGGTTTGCCTGGGCTCGATCCTCATGGTCTTGGTCTCCCCGCTATTGTCCACTATCCGCACTTCGCCGCCGAACATCTGCAAGGAATTCGGCCTTGGATACTTGGACAGCTCCTCGAGGGACCTCAGGGTGGTCGGCACGGACTCCGACCTTTGTTTTTTCGCGGGAGGCGTGTACGCGTCGACGAGCCTGGTGTTGCCGAGCAAAGGCCCGGGCGAAGGTAGAGGTTGCAGGGTGGCATAGTAATCGGCCGACTTGGACGAGTCGAATTCCGGTTCCCTCTTATCGATCTCCAGCGGGTAATCCGACCTTCTAGGGCTGGCTGGTCCCTTGCAGTAATATCTACGGTGGGCATCTAAATTTTCTACGCTGCTATAGACGATGTTGCAGGAGGGACAGGCGAATCCCTCCTCCTCCGTGGTGATGTCTTCGGCATTGGAAGTGCGCGCCTTCAGCAGCAGGTCCTTTATGATGGAAGGACCCTCTTGCTGGGACTGCTCCTTGTCCAGCGGCGCGAGGTCCGCGCTATAGCAACGCTTCCTGGGCACGGACTCCTCCGCCGAGGACAGGTTCAGCGGTTGCTCCGAGTTCGCTTTGGCCTCCACGAGGCTCTGCTGACGCTGCATGAGCTTGTGCAAGCGAGGATCGACGGCGTCCACGATAGCCTTGTTGTCCGTGATGATCTTATCGATGTGCTCCTGCAGTTGACCCGCGTTCGGCTTTGCGACCGATATCCCCGCGGCGGTCGTCGTCACATTGGTGGAGAGGTTGGCGAGGCTGGAGCATCCGGAAGCCAGGACCGAGGAGTCCGCGTCGTTGCTCGCGCAGTGAAGGGCCGTGTGGAACTT